>UCOH01012048.1:1578-62258 GCA_900474275.1 Synergus japonicus
GAAAAATATGGTGGCGAAGAGGGCACGATCGGCACAATTTGTGTGATAACTGTGTGGTGACAGGTGACACCGAAAACTCTCAATTAAGCATCAAGCGCGTGCAAACAACGTAGTGAGACAGTGTCGAGATGTCTCAACTCTCCTTTGAGTTCCTTGTGGATCTCTCTAATCCATATCGATTTGGGCATCTCGAGAATCCTGTCGAGATTTTCAATGTCTATGAAATTGAATAAGGTGATTGTAAGCACACTCATTTTTAAGTATTTGTACAAATATATTATTGATTTTATTAACATAACAGGTACAAGTGTGTTTTCCAATATCTCAAGTCATAATAAAAGCAACAATGAACTACTAGTCACTGTCTTATTATACTGATTAATTACTAACTAAATTGTGCAAATATTTACATTGCTTTTTTCATAAAATTTCGCTTCTTTTGTGATTCATACGAATAATGAGAAAATTATACGGCGTTTAATTTATGTATTTTTACATACTCAGAATTTGCAAAAATCTTTCATCAAAGATATAAAACGTTTCACGAATTCTCGGTCCCATGATCCCTTGAGCTAAAAACATATCAGTATCGCAGTATTAAGAGACATTCATAGATTATTTTTTATTATTATGAAGTTTTAACTGTCTTCAAATACCAGTCATTACAGTATCTATTTTCAATAAAAAAGGTGAATAGATGATTAAAAAAAAAAAATAAATATAGGTGATATATAGGTGACATTTTCGAGATTGTAAATGTTTTAAGGACGTGGTACTTACCATATGAGCCAATTTAAATAACCCCGTATTTTTTCCAAAATTTTGACTTTTTAAGAAAAATAATACTGGACATCCTTCCGCGTTCGCATTCTATTATTTTTTTGATAAAGTAATGATTGTGGAAAAAAGCGGGGTTATTTAAATTGGCTCATATGGTAAGTAATACATGCTCTGAAAGAAATTTCAGGGTATTTCAAGAAGTTTTAAGTAATTTTAAGATTTAAATGCATCAAGGTGAACAAATTCAAAATTTAGAATGTTGTCAGCTGGCAGCAATTGACAGCAGTATGAATTAGGTGTCACGTGACTTTTAAAGCGGAAATTATTTGAATTTTAACTTCGAAGTAGATAATTCCACGATTGTCAGATGCGTTTTTTAAGTTTTTTCTGAACAGTTTTGATTTAAAAAAAAAGTGATTAAAAAATTAAATTATAGCGTCAAAAGGGCAGGCAAAGTTTACAGCAGTAATAGTGTCATCAATCTTGATTCTTTTCCTAAAATTGCGAGTACTCTTTCCAAGAGTACGTTCCAACAGGAAATCGGTTTGTAAAATGTCAACTTGTGGATGAAATTAAAAAAGGTGATTATTCATTTGAAAAGAATAAGTGTCAGTTCGAAATCTTACTTAATTATAATTTAGTAAAACTTATTAAATTATGGGATATTGGAAAAAGGAACAAATTCTGGACTATGTATAGCATTTATTACAACTTAAATATAATAAATTGTAACACAAATTGCTGTTTTGCAATTTATGTTCAACATTGATAAGCAAATAGCGATATTTCTCGAGTTTTACATATTTTCACAAACAAAGAGAAATACCTACGTAAAAATTCTTATTCTATATCTATTTTAAATACAATGCAAATTCAGTTACTGTTGCAGATGATACAAAGATAGGAAAATAGCAAGAGATTAATGATATTGCAATTATGCAGACAATCAAAAACTTACTACAGGTTAGGCTCTGCTCTAAAATATCCACTGCAAGTTTGAGACTTTCTTATGGAAACCTGCACATCCTCATTCTGTAATAAACGTCAGATTGAAAATTCTTAAATTTTTAATGCGATTTGATCAGATTTTATGCGATTCAATTCTGTTTTGTGTTTTGCATCTCATTCTTTCACTTTCAAAAGTATTCAAAGCAATGCGACCTTCGATTTAAAATTAAGATTTCATTTAGTGAAAAGCTTTTCTCTCATTCGGTCGCATTAGAAAGCATTAAAACGAATGTGAAGTATCGCATGAAAAAGCACAGTGAGCAAAAAATGTTATCCTTTGTATTCAAACGCATTCAAGAATTAAATGTATCGCATTTAAACGTTTTCGGCCAACCTCCAATGTGCAACTGACACATAACAGAATTCATGGAAACAAATCGTGAATGTGAAACAATACTTTTAAATTTTACTTTTTTACAAGGTAAACTAAAAATTAATAAAATTGGAATTTATGTAAACAAATTGAATACTTTTGGAGATAATTACTCACTAAAGTCTTTATAAGTAATTATAAGTATAGAATCTTCATAGGCAAAACAATGAAAGAAAAATTTTTAATTAAAAAAATAGACAGTACCGTTACAGAATTTTTGATGCAAAATGTGGGGTTTTTTAACAGTTCCTTCACAGGTTTCGAGGATTTATAAATTATGATGACAGGTTCACCGATTAATTTCAGTTTCAAAATATCTTCGATCTGAAAAGAGAGATTTAAATATTTAAAATGCCTTTTAAAATTATTTTCTGCCCTCCAGCCAGAAAACGTCAACTTTCCGGCCGCTTTCTGGCGTCGTCGAGCAGAAAAATATTATTCACACCTTGGCCAGTAAAAGAAAGCCTCAGATTACAACTTTTGTCAACCTCGGCTTCGCCTTGGTCGATAATTGCATGTGATCTGAAACATTTATTATTTTACTGGCCTAGGTATGTAATATACTATTTATGTAAAAAATAAAGCAAAGGTATAAAACCTACTTGTCCATATTGGGAAAAGTGTTGTTTAACATCCCGATAATTGAGTTTGGACGAATCCTTGGTGTTCACTTTCAAAGTTCTATAGAATAAAGCAAAAATATATTTTTATTGAGCAGAATACTGACAATTACACCCCATCAACAATTTAATTAATTTATACAAAACTATATTGCCCATACAAGTTATTTTAATTACAAAAATATTTTGAAATTCTGATTTCTGGAAGAGATATTAATAATAAATTTTTAATTGATGCTTTGTTTAGTATGTTATTTATAATATGTAAAATATTCACCTATTGTATCTGTTCAGATATACCCTTTGGTACAGAATGATCTGTAAAATAAATTAATAAAATCAAATAATTTTGTAGATAATTATTCAATAAATGAAAAAAAAAAATGTTACCCTTTGTTTCTTGAGGTACCGTACCGGTGTTTTAAGCACAAAACTGGTAGTTTCGTGGGTACAAAATACGATTGATAAAGATCCATTCCATTTTTTTTTTGAATTAAAATAAACTGTGAAATTTTCAATCTGAAAACAGAGAATTAACTATTGAAAATGGTTGCGAAAATTGTTTTATGTTAAGCGTATAATCAATGGAATAAAACCTACTAAATGTGTCATAAGTGTGCGATAGTGTTCGATAATATCCGTATACTCCAGTTCGGATGTCACTTCATTCTTGGTTTGGTGTTCAACAGTTCTATAAAATAAAAACAAAAATATATTTTCATTAAGTAGACTGCAGTCATCCCATTAAAGACGAAATTAATATATGCAAACTAAATTGACAGATAAGTTATTTTATTTATAAAAACATTTCTAAATATAAAGTACATTATATTATAATATATCAAATATGTACCTATATAATTTGTCCAGATCTTGAGAATACCAATGATATCTACTACATTTTGAGACGAGAACCTGCAAAATAAGTACAGAACATAATTCAAAACATAATCAAATAAAATAATTTTTTAGATAGTTACTCATTAAGTAAAAAAACTGTTCAATTTAAAAGAAATATACCTATCTTACCTCCGTTTCATTTATTATTTTTTTACGGATTTTAATAATATCATCGACTGATTCTAAATTTGAAAGAATGAACAATTTACCAGTCCATACGTTCCATTGATGGACAAATTCGACTCTAACTTTTTCAATCTGAAGAGAGAGAATTACATATATTTAAAATGGCTTGTAAAATTGTTTTATGTAAAAAATAAAGCAATTGAATAAAACCTACTGGCATAATTTGCATAAAGTAGTCGATAGTATCCGAATACTTGAGTTTGGACGTATCCTTGGCTGTCACTTCCAAAGTTCTATAAAATATGAACAAAAATATATTTTCATTGAGTAGAATGATGACAATGACACCCCATCAATGATTAAATTAATTTATGCAAACTATATTGCCAACACAAGTTATTTTAATTACAAAAATATTTTTAAAATCTGATTTCTAGAACAAGTATTAATAACATTACATTTTTAATTGAAACTTCGTTTAATAAGTATTTCTGTTATGATATATTAAATATATGTACCTTTTACTATATTTGTCTTTTTGATCGGTTGACATTGTTGCTTTACATTCACCAATTCTGTAATCAAAATTTCAAAAATAATCGATAAAAAATATAAGAAATAGTGCATCACATAATTTACTTTATCTTTAATTAATTTCAATTTATTTCTTGCATAATCATTGATAATTTATTTTAAATTTATTCAAATTTGAAATGTTTCCTCCTTATAATTTTGACGTTCTCATTTTATTGTTTTCTGGATTAGATACTGACATTTCAGTTATTTCTGAGGGTTGAAAGGTTTTAACTTTAAAGCTGTAACATCTTATTTGACCTTCAACGCTTATTTAATTTTCATAATTATGAGGAAAATACAGAGTAAATTTCAACTCCAAAAATAACCTAATAATAATTCACTACAAAATATATAACGATTTTAAATAAATATTTTAAATTTAGGAAATGAAAGTGCGAGATGTCAGGCGTACATTCAACAAAATACGTGCCGCAAAATATTTAGAATAAGTCTCAACTTCTGAGAATATTTCAAACCTTTGAGTCCTCAAAAAAAATGTCTGATATTTTTAAATTTCTTAAACTTCACAATTTCTTCTATTAGGATTATCTGAAAATTTCTATAAAATTAGTGATATAGCTGATTATTTTCGAGTTCTCAGTGGTCGTATTTTCTACACACAATTTTGTTATGATTCATGACAGTGGTACGACTTAAAACTTCTTCAAGAAGAAGCTATATCAAGAATTAGAATTTTAAATAATTTAAGGAATTTGAAGAAATATTTACAAACATATACAATATACGATGTTTCGTCTAATGAATTGGCAGCTTGTGAAGGTCATTACATTCTCCTTTATTTAATTTTAATATCTTGAAGTAATGAAGAAAGTAATTTCTCAAATTATTTAAATTTACAAAATCCTGTATTTAAAAAAAAATTAGACTCATAAGTGAAAAAAATAAAACAGACCTACCTTTCTTGCTAATCAAATGAGAGCGTATATTGAGTGGTATAGAACGATGGTGACTGGTAAAATAGTATGTTCGACAAAAATCCTCAACTACTAATAATACAGCAAAAAAAATGATGATAACCAGTAAACTTGGACAACAAACCGGTGGAATGCACTCCCGCAACCACAAATTGAAAGGACAAGCGTCTCTCGCAGAAACAAGACAGTAGCATCCTAGACTCTTCTAGGTATGAAAAATATGTTGGCCAAAAGGGCACGATCGGCACAATTTGAGTGATGACAGTGTGGTGACAGGTGACACCGAAAACTCTCAATTAAGCGTCAAGCGCGTGCAAACAACGTAGGGAGACAGTGTCGAGATGTCTCAACTCTCCTTTGAGTTCCTTGTGGATCTCTAATCCATATCGATTTGGGCACCTCGAGAATCCTGTCGAGATTTTCAATGTCTATGAAATTGAATAAGGTGATTGTAAGCACACTCATTTTTAAGTATTTGTACAAATATATTCATTTTATTAACGTGACAGGTACAAGTGTGTTTTCCAATATCTCAAGACATAATAGAAGCAACAATGAATTACTAGTCACTGTCTTATTACTAATTATTAATGTCTTATTACTGATTAATTACTAGCTAAATTGTGTAAATATTTACATTGCTTTTTTCATAAAATTTCGCTTCTTTCGTGATTAATACGAATACTAAGAAAATTATACGGCGTTTAATTCTGTAACAAATGTGAAAAATTTTAGCATTTTCTTAACGGTGGCAGGAAGAGATGATTTAATAATCTCGAGAAAATAATGTAGCTAGATTTATGTATTTTTACATACGCGGAATTTGCAAAAATCTTTCATTAAAGGTATAAAACGTTTACTAATGTTTCTCACATTATCTTGCTCTTGTGGGATAACACTGAGGAACGATTCAATACAATATTACTTACATCGCTCGTCACTAATTTAAGAATTGAAACGTTAACATGTAATCTCAGTCAATGGACATTATTTCAGTCTTCCTTAGCACACGTTTCACGAATTCTCGGTCCAGCATGACCCCTTGAGCTGAAAACATCAGTATCACAGTTAATTACAGTGTATTAAGAGACATTCATAGATTATTTTTTATTATTATGAAGTTTTAACTGTCTTCAAATACCAGTCATTACAGTATCTATGTTCAATAAAAAAAGTGAATAGATGATTTAAAAAAAAAAAAAATAGGTGAGATATAGGTGAAATTTTCAAGATTTTAAATGTTTTAAGGGCATGGGTTACTTACCATATGAGCCAATTTAAATAACCCCGTATTTTTTCCAAAATTTTTACTTTTTAAAAAAATAATACCGGACATCCGTCCGCATTCGCATTCTTAAGGGATGTCCACATATGGTATGTAACACATGCTCTTAAAGAAATTTCAAAGTATTTTAAGAAGTTTTATCTAATTTTAAGATTTAAATACATCAAGGTGAATAAATTCAAAACTAAGATGAAAAAAGGGAAATAAATGATGTCCTGTGATGACCAAAATACATTAAAACTGAGTTTAAGTAAACTTATAATGCAATTTATACTCACGTTGATTCTGAAATGTTTGTTGAGCCTTCTTTCTCTCTTCCGCATCGTAAAACCATACAGTAATTGCGTATCTTTTTTTGTCGTCTTTTACAACCGGTAGAACTTCATGTGGATTTCTTTTGTCAGACCAAAAGAACACAATTTTATCAAAATATGGTGTGATGTTTGCGACCTTGTCCTTACGATGTTCAGGAAATATCCTCAACAAGCCACCGTCTTTCTGTAATCATCATTTTACATTCTAAATTAATAATTTCGTAAATTGATAAACCATAGGAATTACTTCTTAGCATAAAACTTAATACTTGTTAAATCCTAAAAAGATTATATTTTACTCACTGTAACGTCCCAGTCTTTGTTGAGGTAATAAATAGCGGTAATACGTCTTCCATCACCATGTGGATTATCTACATGTTTCACATAACCTGATCCGTTACCAGGATAACAAGCCACCATTACCTGAAAAATAGACATCAATTTTAAATAATATAATTAAAATTTTAATTTGAGAATTTCCTAAATTATTGTAAGAGAAGAAATATATTCTAATTTTGTTATTAACAAATATCTTACTCTAAACCACTTCTAGCAAAACGCAATACTTAATTTTATTGGAATTAAAATAAATTATGAAATAAAATATTTAAAAAAAAAAAGCAATGAATATGTACTCAATTTATCGATTTGAAGGGCTTAACAATATCCACTAAAAGCAAACTTCCTCACAAATATCTTCAAAGAAGTTGAAGAGAGGAAGCAGAAGGTGATAGAAATGTTAAATGCGATTTAAAAACAAACGGTAGACATTTGTACAGTGATTTTAGAAAAGATGATTTAACAAAGTTAATCAAATTTCATTGAAAATCAAATTATTTCTAAACTGATTTCTTTCTGAAATTATAATTCTAATTACAATTATACGTTATTTCTTCAAATGAAATATTCATTATTGTGAACATAAAGTTGGCAAAATTAAATTTCCTCTTTTAGTAATTATCACGCGCAATTAAGGTCAATAAAGATTTCTAATAAAAATATACAATTATATTATTGCATAATTCTTTATATTATATAATATTTATTTACAATCTCATTGATGATTAAAATCTCACTGTTTAATCTACTTTTGTTTATTTAAAGTTCACAGATTCTACCTAATCAACTACCTACCTAATCTACCTATTAATTAATTAATAAAAATGCTTGGAAGTGATTTATAGGTTATCCGATTACGATATTCTTAACTGCAAATGACTAAAATAGCACATAAATATCTTACCTTAGTTCTTTCGTTTATTGTGTACTCTCCCAATTTGCTATGTGGATATCGTTTGTTCGCTTCCATAATTATGTGGTCAATTTTCGCAATTAGCAACCTTATGCTAGGATATTTTTCTTCCTTCCCATATAACCAAGCAGTCTGGTCACCACGAATAGTTCTCGTGCCATTTGCACCGGCTTTATTAGATACTAATTTACCTTCTTTAAAGTAATTTTTACTATAAATGTCCAAAACTTCCTTTAACACAGATTCACCAAGGCTTTCTCCCGCAAATTGTTCTATTTCATGAATCCCGTCTGTGTTCATGGCTTCGATCAGCCTTTTGATCACTATATCGTCTGATTTATTATCACTAATGCCTAATTGAGGAAAGTTTTTCATGCCGTAAAACTCATGTATCGGCATGCTTCCTTCTTTTTGACCGTCCAATACAGGACTCAGAGATTCAGCTGTGGCTCCCAAAATCGTAGCATCCGAACTAACCTCGGACGTTATTGGTGATGATATCCAGCTGTGGGTACTTTTCGTGTATTCTGCAAAAAAATTGCTGATTAGTGTTACAATATTAATTTCATTCGATTTCATAACATTGCAAAGTAGCTAAGCAATAAAAATTGAACTAACATGAATTTCAATGGAGAAAAAATTAATTTTACCAAAAATATAGCTAATTTTAAAGCAAGAATGTAAAATCATTGGAAATTTGAAACAATAACAAGATTCATAACAATCTCTACATTCTTTCTTCTTGAGATCAAGCAAAATCACGGATCTGCATTAGGTACGACTGATGTTTTATTTTTGCACGTGGATTAAGGCTGATGGAATTTGAAAATTCCTCATGTAGAAAAACTCAGATCCCACAGACGCGACTAGCACGGGGTTCTGGGTGTCAGAACACCCAGACAGTAATTCGAGTATACTTACTTGCATGGTTGTCTAAATTATTAGATGGATAATATAATTCCACAATAAACGCACTTTTTGAGGGTTTTTTAATCTGTTCTTTTTGTTTTTTTAAATTTATTCTTAATGTGTAGGGTGGCTCCCGACACCCACTGTTTTGAGACACTTGTTGCGCGCCTGTCTAATTCTGTCAGCTTATCTGATGCATTTTCAAATACCCTCTCAAAGGCAAAAAAGGAAAAATTTCTATGTTTTTGATAGCAACAAATAGAGAGAAGAAATGTATCGAGGGGGCTTGATGATCAGTTTTTCGAAAACTCACTTTTATAGTCCCAAAATAGCGTGTAATTATTTCTTGTCAGAAACGGCGGACATTTTGACTTTCATGATGGAAGAAACTAAATATTGACGGCTGCGACAGTGGCACCCTGCGCGCGCAGCATGTGTTGGCTTCCTGCTAGAGAAATTCTCCCATTGGTCAATTTAATTCGATTTTAAATCGCGCGGCAGATTACAGTCAATTGCAGAATATCTCTGCAGGAATCAATATTTAGTTTCTTTCAACATGGAAGTCAAAATGTCCGCCGTTTTTGACAGGAAATAAAACACGCTATTTTGGGACTATAAAAGTGAGTTTTCGAAGAACTGATCATCAAGCCCCGTCGATTCATTTCTTCTCTCTATTTTTTGCTATCAAAAACATAGAAATTTTCCCTCTTTTGCCTTTGAGAGGGTATTTGAAAATCCTGGTGATAGACCTCTGTCTTTCTACGGATTTTGACAGTTTTTACTTTCAGATTTCATCGCCCTTAAAAACGAATTCTTGACATACGTACTACAAAATCGATCAACCGAAGGTCCAGCCACAGGTTCCTTGCAGATAACTTCGTTGAGGTTAGAATTACTTGTCAAATTCGTTGCTTCCCTATCTATAAATTCCGATTGTTTTTTAGAATCTAGTACCTGATTAGAAACTTCGGATTGTGTAGAAGACGCTGTAGAATTCGTTGTTAAGGAATTTGACTTACAAATGAACTTGTGTCGCTTCCAGTCATGTTTTTGATGCTCATTAGAACAGTAAACTGCAGTGTTACACCGAGAGCATTTAAGCAGCCTCTCGCATCGACCGCAAACCATACAATTCAACAGAACACTTCCCATGCTGATACTTGTCTGTGTTTGACTGATCGTCGTTTTTGGGGTTTTTGGAGTGGACAATTTACTTTTTACACAGTTCCTGATGTATGGGAGCTGTTTGCACCTAGTATTGCTTTCGGTCCCAATGCCACAAGTATTTCTGGTATGAACCACGAAAATTATTTACAATACCTTGCTGACACAGATTTACACGTTTAACTTTTGAACTTCTCTTCTCCAACGACAATCTTCTTCCATGATAACCATGATCCAACACCAACCCAATCTCAAACTCAATCCAAGAATCCAACTACATCAACTCATAGTCGCATGCATAAGGTTTTTTACGCAATTTACGTAAGTAAATATATTACGTCGAATATAAATCACCAAATTCTGAAGGAGTGTGGGTTTTCTATGTTAATGCGTAATTTACATACTTATGTAAATTACATTTTCACACCAGTGATGAGGTGGGGTGGGCAGCTGTTGGCAGCATCGACATATAGAAGTGGACTGCGCGACACTTGTAGGAAAGCGCGTGCTAATGCGTCAGAGAGAGAAGTTTCAAAGGGATGTATGTTTCTTCCTTTCTCGCCAAAGCTAATTGGTTGAGAGCATTTTCGGTGGGTGGAGTTTCGTGGAGCTCAACCAATTAGCTTTGGCGAGAAAGGGTCAAACATAACCCCTTTGCAACTTCTCTCTCTGACGCATTAGTACGCGCTTTCCCAAAGCGTCCCGCAGTCCATTTCTATATGTCGATGAGTTGACCAGTGTTCCCAATTCGTGCCCCTTACTCATCTGTGCATGCGTCTCACTCGGCCCTTGATTGGTTACAATTCGCGCGCAGTTTAAAATGCTATAAATATTATTTTTATCGTCTATTATAAATAATGGCATCTAAATTTTTCTTTTTTTTATGATTCGTGAATTTCGATCTAATAGACATTTTTATAAATTAAAATGCATTATTTATAATAAACAATAGAGAAACATTTATTAGCATTTTAAATTCTGCGCGAATTATAACGAGTCAAATGCCGAGTGCGATGCATGCGCAGTTGAGTAAGGGGCACGAATTGGGAATACTTGGGAATACTGGTGCAAGGTATGCAGGTACCTTCCCTTTATGCAGGTACAAGGTATGCAGCCCCGAATCCAGATAGGGGGCAAACAGGGGCGCCTGCCTCGGACGGCAATTTCAGGGGGCGCAAAATTCATATATCTAAAAAAATGTCATTACATAATTACATAATTATTACAAGTCATTACATAATCTCAAATTCTGGAAGGAATAAAGGGCGTGAATGTCAAGTTTTTGCCCCGGTTCGATCAAATCCTAGATCCTGCACTGAAGGTATGTAGTCAAAGATGTCACGACTGTCACGTCACACGTGACTTTTAAGGCGGGATAGTGTTATATTCTACATATAACCTTTTTGTTATTGTTTCAAAGCCTGGAACTATAGTTCCGCGATTTTTAGATGCGTTTTTTAAAGTTTTATGCGAACACTTTTTTTTAAAAGAAACAATTAAGAAGTCCAATTATGGCGTCAAAGAGGGACGCAAAGTTTTCATCGGAAATAGTGCGATCAACGTTTTCAATGTATGGATTAACCATATCAAAGTAAGTGAAGATAAACGTTTATAAATTAAAGAAATGCTATTGTTTATATATTTCTTGTTTTATTTTCTAACAATATTCTTCATAAAAATAATCATAATTGCAAAGAAATTTTTAGAACAATTTCAAATTACATCGTCATTATGATAGATGTAGTCTATTTTTCTATACAAATACTTTTTTGGATAATACCTTTTAAAAACTGTTTTTTTTTTTAAGGAACTCAAGTGATCAACTGTATATAAGATTGCGAAAATATCCAGTTGACGCGAGAGAACAAATGCTCACAGGAATCATAGAACAGTTATTAAATCAAAACCTTGAAACTCCAAATATTCAACTGGAACATATCGAACGTGCAATCAAGGAATATGTAAAACCAGATAGTGCATTGAAGGACACAGAAACCACGTTAAATGTTATTAATGCTTATGATATTCCTAAAGTACAGTACGATATTAGTAGAAAAAAATTCCTGATTCAAAAGGTCGATAAGGATTTGTATCCAGATGCAATACATAAGACTCAAGTTTTTAAGGACAGGCTGGATTTACTGTACTATAGAACCTTGAGGCATGAGTTATTTACACCTTCCAAATTTGGACAAAGTGACGAAGGAAAATTAGAATTAGTTCCTATTGAATATTTACTCAGCGAAGCAAAGACTGATCACGTTTACGTTATTGGACTTCTTTCGCAGCTTATTGAAGGCCAGTTTTATTTGGAAGACAGTCATGGGACAGTGAAACTGGACCTGAAGAAAGCAATATCCTTTTTATAAAACTTTCGAAATTATTGAACGCCATCATGTATTGGAATCTTTACTGTTTATTAAATTTTACAAAAAATGCATCTAATGATTATTTGACATCTTTATTTTCCTTAATTTAAGCACACAATTTTCAGTCGGGTTTGATTATGGAAGGCTGTATAGTAATTGCCAATGGAAATTACACAGACAATGTCTTCGAGGTAAACAATATCGGGTTTCCACCTCCAGAACCCACAATGAACACACGAGCAGCTTTCGGAGATGTCAACACATTCGGTGGTCAGCATCCAACATCTTTAAAAATGTCTGAAAAACTAAAAAATCACGAGTTAGGACATCAGAACGAGACGATAATGTTCATATCGGACTTTTGGGTAGACAATATAAAAGTCATTGAAAAATTCACAGTGATGCTTGAAGGATATTCGACTCATCCACCCGCTGCTTTTGTTCTTTGTGGAAATTTTTTAAGCTTTCCACCTGATGCGACAAGTCCTCAAAAATTAAAGGATGGTTTTAAAACTCTTGCAGATATTATCACTCGTTATGACAGTATTTTGCAAAATACTAAGTTCATTTTTGTGCCTGGTCCATATGATCTGGGTGCCCCGAGAATTCTGCCAAGGGCTTCTTTATCCAAATCCGTATTAAAAGATTTCATGAAGCAAGTACCCGGTACAGTTCTCGCAACAAATCCGTGTAGAATACAGATTTGCACTAAAGAAATCGTCGTGCTAAGAGAAGATATTATTGCAAAACTTACTAGAAATACTCTTAAGTTTCAAAGTAATGCTGTAGTTCATGAACAAGTAAGTTTCTTCATTTTAATTTAGACCTGGGAAATTATCATAATATTTAATAAAATATGTTATCTTTTTTTCAGTACGCAAGGTCTATAATTTCTCAATCTCATTTAATTCCATTGACGCTGCAAGCCATGCCAGTTTACTGGAAATTCGACCATGCTTTGCAAGTTTTCCCTACTCCAGATATTATTGTAGTTGCGGACTCATATGCATCTTACAAAACCACTTACTCCGATTGTCACGTCATCAATCCAGGTTCTTTTCCTAGAAATGAGTACTCTTTCC
The DNA here is from genome assembly GCA_900474275.1 of Synergus japonicus. NCBI lineage: Eukaryota > Metazoa > Arthropoda > Insecta > Hymenoptera > Cynipidae > Synergus > Synergus japonicus. The sequence goes on from UCOH01012048.1 coordinate 15,272, forward strand.
AAGAGTACGTTCCAGCAGAAAATTATGTTGAAAATTGTCAACTTGTCGATGAAATTGAATAAGGTGATTGTAAGTAGACTCATTTTTAAGTATTTTATAAATATATTCATTTTATTAATATTTGTATTTAAAAGAATTTTCTTACATTTTTACACTATTCTGATCTTATAATAGTTAAATCTTAAATAGAAAAATGTAAATAAGTGCTAGTTCGAAATCTCACTTAACCATAATTTAGAATAACTTATTAACTTATGGGGTATTGGAAAAAGAAACAAATAGTCGACTATGTACAGCATTTATTACAACTTACGCACATAATAAACTTCTTCACTTTTACAATTCGTGAGGAGTCATGTCCGTTGATATTTTTTAATGAATTTAGTTCTAAAATAATTATGGTACGAATATGTCTAAACTACGCATAAAAAATAAGTTATTCACTCGTTAATAATTATCAATTATCTGGGATCTAATTATCAGCATCCAAAATTTTCAAAAATTCAATAATAAAATGTATGCTATATTAACAATCTCTGCCCGCATTTACCAATCTCTGAATACATACGTACTCGCATTGCTTCTTTCATAAAAATTTCGCTTTTCTCGTGTTTTAAATATTTTTGCAAAAAAAGAAAAAAAAAAGAAAAACATGCGAAAAATTCCTATTCCAACTTAAATTTAAATATAAGTCGATGTATGTATTCTGAGATTTTTAATTCTTTCCAGACCAATTGAAAATCTAAAAATACCGAATTAGGTTAATAAGATGCTTTCTGCTTTCCTGACCATTGTTAAGCAATGCCTATTGTGAAAAAATAAATAATAAATGGGTGAATGAGAGGTTCGCTACGATTAATCTATTTTAAATACATCACAGAACGCAATTTCAGTTATTGTTTTAGAGAAAGCTCCAAGGATAGGAAAAGATTGATAATATTGCAATTATGTAGAGTAGATTCTATGAACAACTTAATTTGTATGTATGTACAAAGTGATAAATTTGAGAAAATTCAAACATAAAATCTCGACTTGTAAAGCGTCAATATATTATTAAGCTCTGTTGATCAGAAAAAAACTTCAAACAAACAAGTGACTTCGTAACTATTGCACATTATCGTGGATTTTTAATTTGACAGTAAATCAATTCCACTTAGCGCATAAAAAGCTATGAGTGAACGGTAATGATTTAATAATCTCGAGAAAATAATGTAATTAAATTTATGTATTTTTACATACTAAAAATTTGCAAAAATCTTTCATCAGAAGATAAACGACGTTTACTAATGTCGTTCACATTATCCCGCTTTTGTGTGTACGTTTGAAACTTTCTTCAAAATCCTATTTGAAGATCGAACCGTAAATTAATTTACGCATTTGCACGTTCGTAAAAAGTATTTTAAGTTGAGTCAATTTGGATTAAATTGATTTCAGAACACGGAGGAACGAATTAGTACAATATTACTTAAATTTCTCGTCACTATATGTACAAATTTAAGAATTGAAGCGTTAACATGCAATTTCAATTAATGGATATTATTTCAGTCCTCCTTATCACGTATCACGAATTTTCGGTCTCAGCATGACCCCTTCAGCTGAAAATAGATTAGCATCGTAGTATTAAGAGACATTCGTAGAAAAGCTTTTTCAATACGCAAATTTTTCAACCCCAGAATTATCATATAATTCCATAATTTTTCATAAGATTTATACTTATGCGCTTTATACTCACGTTGATTCTGAAATGTTTGGTGAGCCCTCTTCCTCTCTTCAGCATCATAGTACCATACAGTAATTGCATATCTTGTTTGGTAAGCGGGTAGAACTTCGTGTGGATTTCTATTGTCAGACCAAAAGAACACAATTTTATCGAAATCTGGCTGGATTTCTGCGACATTTTCCTTACGAGATTCAGGAAATATCCTCAATAAGCCACCGTCTGTCTGTAATTATCATTTTACATTCTAAATTAATAATTTCGAAAATTGATAAATCATAGGAATTACTTCTTAGCATAAAACTTAATACTTGTTAAACCCTAAAAAGATTATATTTTACTCACTGTAACGTCCCAGTCTTTGTTGAGGTAATAAATAGCGGTAATACGTCTTCCATCACCATGTGGATTATCTACATGTTTCACATAATGTGCTCCGTTACCAGGATAACAAGCCACCATTACCTAAAAAATAGACATCGATTTTAATTTATAATTAAAAACTATAGTTTGAGAATTTCCTAAATTAAGAGAAGAAATATTTTCTACTTTTGTTATTAACATTTATAATTTGTTTTTCTTCAGAGGTTAATTTCATTCTTTTAAAGGAGTGAGTAAAATGCTCAATTTATTTATAATTTTTTAAAAAATTGTCCCTATATATACATATATTTGATTCAAAATATTTTCCCTTGTGTTTTAATATAATCGAGACAGATCTTTGTTTTCACGCTAGTCGACACACAGCATCTTGCAACATCTATCGGTTTGAAGGGCTTAAAAATACCCGTTAAGAGCGAACAGCGAACTTGCTCGCAAATAGCTTCAAAGAAGTTGGAGAGAGGAAGCGAAAAGTGATAGAAATAATAAATGCAGTTGAAAAATAAACGATAGAAATATCTAAAGTGATTTTCGAAAAGGTAATTTTAAAAAACAAATTAAATTTTATTGAAAATAAAATTATTTTCAATGAGCTGCTTTTATAAAAACAATTATACGTTATTTTTTCAACAGCCTTAACGCAATCGTTAATTACCATAAGAGCAAATTTACTTTCGTCAACTTTTCGCTCGTAATAATAAATATTTTTACTAAAACTAGGCTATTTCACTTTATTTCGTACAGACGGAGTAAAGTGGCCTTGTTTTAATGAACAGTATTTATTATTGTGAACATAAAGTTGGCTAAACTAAACTTCCTCTTTTAGTAAATATCACGTACTATTAAGATCAAAAGATTTTTAATAAAAATACAATTATATGGCACAATGCTTTATTGTATAATATTTATTTAAAATCAAAGTGGCCTTTCATCAAACCTCCCCCCCCATAAAGAAACCACGCGGCTTATACAAGACCACTTAACATTTCACTCTTTAATCCACTTTCGTTTTATTTGGTGATCACTGATTCTACCGTGTCTCTAGTTACGTATGCTCAAAAAAAATCACACTTATCTTTATAAAATAGTTAATTACTTCATTAACTAATTTATTAATTAATAAAAATGCACAGAGGTAATGGATAGAATATCCAATTATAATATTCTTAACTGCAAATAACTGAAATAGCATTTAATATTTGATTACTCATTTCAGTTATTATGTAAAATAATATTTGAAAGATAAGATAAATTTGAATGTAGAAATAATATTTACATGCCAATCAAAATTGCTGTTGTAATTTAAATTCGTTATACTTAATTAGAGGCTATTATTAATATGAATTATCTAGAACCTTATTTGAAAGTAGATTCTTTGATTCTTAATAGCGAGTAGAAGAATTGAAATATGTAAAAGAAATACTCTTGACACTGAAGCGAAGTGTATTTAAATTTTTTCCTCAGATTCAAGTTCTTTCAAGAAGTCAGGGGTAAAGTCATGTCCTCAAAGCAGTGTCCCAATTTCTGAACTGACTTAGAGATTAAATTTCGTTCAATGCATTGGACTCTTTTGATTGAACTTTAAAGTTCAATAAATAGAATATTTTCCTCATTATTTTGAAATTTGAACACGTGCTTTTAGTTGAAAAAATGCATTAGCATGCTTTCACTCATTGTCAAAGTAAAAATTATATTCTATTGCAAATACTTTAATAACTGCTGAACTTGACTCAGAGTAAAAATGCATTTTACTATATAAACATAAGTGTGCCTACGTGACTAAATGAACATATACGAGTATCTTCAGCGACTCTTTGCAAGTGACATTTGTCATTAAACCTACTGTTGATAATAAGTACAGTATATACATACAATTATACCTGAAGGCAATTTATCGCATTATATCTGATTCTAGGAATAGATAACATATTCAATACCAGAAAACCAGTTATATCAATATGATTTTTATTGATTTTTGAAGCGCAATTTCTTTAGAAACAGAGAATTGTAAATCAAATATTGATTGTCTAAACACATTGACATTTTGCAAAAACTTTAAATTGATGCAATCAATTTTCTTTTTTCATGAAATTGGTGTTTAATGTATACAAGATATGATGCGTACTGTGTACGCCTAAACACAATGTCATTTTACAAGAACTTTAGATTGATGCAATCAGTTTTCTTTTTTCATGAAATTGGTGTTTAATTCGTACAAAATATGATGTGCATTCGAACAGTTAAATGTTCTCAGAAAACATTAATATTGTTCTATTGACAGAAAAAAATATCACGTCACACGTAACTAATTCAATTTCATTGCAGATACAAACACTATTTATTTGAATATTGAAATGTTTTAAAAATTCTTATTCTGTATTTAGACATTTAATATTTATATATTTATATTGTTTGAACAAGAGCAAAATTTTTTGCGCTGAGGAAAATTGAAAGTTCCTATGACGTAAATGGGAAAAAGTAAGGAAGTTAATCATCATATCAACAGATTTATTTGTGACATTGACTTTGTATCTATTCCTTGACTTACTGATCATGAAATTAGAGTGGCCCACATCAACACGTAATTTTACGATCGTAAATTGGTGTTTTCAGTAATCCTCAGCGAATCTTGCAAGTTTCCTTCGCATTTAATATTTACACAGTTAAAAATGTCTCGAGGTAAATCAGATTTTACATACGTTGGCACCACCGTTCACCTTCGAGAAGGTTAAAACCACACAATGCACGCGTCATGATATTTGATAAGTTTACATATGCGAATACATCTGTGTGTTTGTTGTATGGATTTGGTCAGAAAGGAACCAATAATCTAGGCTGCTTAACGTGGGTGGGCTTCGAGAATAAGAAACGCGACGAAAGGAGGGAAAAAGTGGTGTACGTGACTGCCTGCACTGACTATTTACGAATAAATAATAGCTAATTTTAAGATTTTACAACTTAAAGAACTTTGTCATTAAATCTAACATTTTCCCTGTGGAATATTTCTCAAAGGATTTTACGTTGTCTAAAGAAAATTGCTAATACTAATCTACTTGCTTATTTTAATCCAAAAATCCATTAATTTAAAACTTGCCTTGTAGAAACAATTAGTATTGTGATAATTTATCAGACATGTATAAATATTCATCAACTTCAATTTTTCTTTTTTTTTTTCTTCGAAATTTTTATGTAATAATACTTCAACTTACCCCAGTTCTTTCGTTTATTGTGTACTCTCCCAATTTGCCATTCGCATGCATTTTGTTTGCTCCCATAATAATTTTATCGATTTGCGATATGAGCAAGCCTATGTTCGGACATTCTTCTTCCTTTCCATCTAACCAAGCAATCTGGTCGCTGCGAATATTTCTCGAGCCATTTGCACCGGCTCTATTAGATACTAATTTGCCATCTTTAAATAAACCTGCACTATAAATGTTCGACACTTCCTTTAACACAGATTCACCAAGCTCTTCGCCCATAAATCGTTCTATTACATGAATACCGTATTTGTCCATGTCTTCAATCAGGTCTTTACAAACTTTGACAATCATTCCACTTTTGATTTTTTCATATGCTGTCTTGCCTGATTTATTATCACTAATTCCTAATTGAGGAAAGTCTTTCATTCCGTAAAACTCATGTGTCAGCATGCTTGCTTTTTTTTGACCTTCCAATGTAGTATTTAGAGATTCAGCTGTGGCTCCCGAAATTGTATTGTAGTCAATACTTTTTGTGTATTCTGCAAAAAATGTTTCTGATTAGTGTTACTATTAATTTAATTTGATTTCAAAACATTGTACATTTACAGTACATGTATATTCGTGCAGGTGTACAGTTTACACTTTCAGCAATTCAAAATAGAAAGCGTTTGTAATTAAACAATTTTGAAATAAAAAATATTTAAAATTGTACACTTGTAAAGTAGCTAAGCAATAAAAATTGAACTAACATGAATTTCAATGGAGAAAAAATTAATTTTATCAAAAATATAGCTAATTTTCAAGATTGTTTGTGACCTGCAACAAATATTTTTCGCGTGACATTCCACAATCAGACGTAATGTGTATTGAAATCTTTGCATTGCAATAAAATAGCAAGAATGTAAAATCATTTGAATTTTGAAACAACAACAATACTCATAACAATCTCTATTATCTCTTCTTTAGATTAAACAAAATCGCGTATCTGCATTAAATACGACTGTTTTATTTCTGCACGTGGATTAAAAACGAATTCTTGATATTACATACCAGGAAATCGATGAACCAAAGGTCTAGCCACAGGTTCCTTGCAGGTAAGTTCGTTGTGGTTAGAATTATTTATCACCTTAGTTGCTTCCCTATCTATAAATTCCGATTTTTTTTTAGAGTCTAGTACCTGACTAGAAATAGCGTACTGAGTAGACGACGCTGCAGAACTCGCTCTTGAGGAATGCGTCGAGCAAATTGACTTGTGTTGCTTCCAGTCAAGTTTTTGATGCTCTTTAGAACAGTAAACAGTAGTCTTACACCGGGAACATCTGAGCAGTTTCTCGTATTGACCGCAAACCATACAGTTCATATGAACACTTTCACTGGTCTGTGTACGACTGATCGTCGTTTTTGGAGTAGACAACTTCGCCGCTGAGACTGCAGACATTTCTCAGACGTTCAAAGTCACATACGCTTTGACTTTTTATACAGTTCTTGATGTGTGGGAGCTGCTTGCATCCAGTATTGCTCTCGGTACCAATGATGCAAATATTCCTCGGCCGTGTGCAGTGCACTCAAGCAAATTGTTGACAATATGTATCTTGCTCAAACCTTGCTGCACACGATTCACTAAACAAATTGCCGCATGGACCTGTACTTTTCCATGCAAACGTTTTTAAAGGCAAAGTAATGTTTTTGGTATCCCTTCCCACGCCTCTTTTTGCGTGTTTAGTGTTATTTTGCAATCCGCAAGAGTACGCCACTTCATTAGCACATTGTTTCAAGGTCATGCGATGATTTACTCCTATGGTAACAATGTCTTTATACGTAATGTATTTTTTACATTAAGGGCATGTAATACTTTACCATAAGAGCAATTTAGTTTACCCAATTATACATTTATAATAATAAATATTTTTAGCTAATAAGAGTCAACAAACCTTCGTGTACATGAGAGGAAGGTTTATTGACTCTTTTCGCTCATAATATTTATTATTATGATTGTATAATTGGGTAAACTAAATTGCTGTTGTGGTAAAGTATCATATGCCCTTAAGGGCATGTATTATTACTTACCCGATCCCTACCTTACCGACATTTTTTTCTCTGTAACCCTATGTTTACATTTATTGAGATACCGCATTGAAAATTTCTATTTTTGAAGCTAAAGCCGTAAGGTACGTTTGTCTGGTCCTAAATATTGACATCTAAAAAAAAATTTTTTTTATTTTTACAAAAAGTTAAGACCAGGCAAACATACATTAGCATATTTTCTTTAATTTTATAAATTTTCACTTTGATATCTTTATAAATGTAGACGTAGCGTTACACAGAAAAAAATGTCGGTAAGGTAATACATGCCCTTAAAAATAGAAATTTCAAGTGAAAGAATGTTTAATTAATTAGCATAAATTTATTTAGTTAGTTCATGAAATTGTTTGAGAAACTGAGATTGTGACCTCTACAAGATCTTTTGATAAAAATCATAAAGATATAAAGATGTGTTTGAATTTTGAAATCCAAAAGTCTTCTGCTGCGGTTGCCAAGGCGACGAGTGTCTGTCGAAACAAACAACACGTGATTGATATGGTTGAAAAGTAATTTTGTCGAAAAAATGAATACTTTTATACAGAACATACAAATAAAGGATGGCGAGTATACAAAAACAATTTATAGTATGGTACGAATTTCAATATAAAATCTAATTATCTTAATTTTCCATTCTAAAATTGTATTTTCAATTTTATATTTTTTCTCAAGCACATTATTTAATTAGTCAATTCTTTTCAGATAAAAGAGCAACGATATACTGAAACAATTCAAGTCTTATCGAATTTATTAGAATCTCACCCCACTGTAAGTAGAATTTATATGCAAATAATTGAAACTGATAATAGAGTTTTATTTTACATGTATTTTTTACATTCTTCTTTCATAGTCTAGGCCATGTCTATCTCTTCTGGCTCACTGTTATTTTTACACTCAAGACTTTATGGCAGCAGCAGGGTGTTACGAAAAATTGTTACAAATATGCCCCGAGGAAGCTTTATATAAACTTTATTATGCACAATCACTGCATCAAGCTTGTATGTACCAAGAAGCTTGGACAGTTTGTTCCAGCATCAGTAATCAAGCTAATTTAGAAGATAAAGTAAGAAAGCTACAAGCTGCTATAAAATATGGACAAGAGGACACCGTTGCAGCCAAAAACATCGTCGATCAATGTCCTACTGATGATACTGATACAGAAATTAATTTAGGCTGTTTATTGTACAAAGTATTTCATTTTTTTACATACATAGAATGCCAATTATTTCATTATAAATTCATGCATAACATTACCATTTAAATTTTACAGGAAGAAAAATATGAGCAGGCCTTGAAAAAGTTTTCTACAGCTTTACAAATTGCTGGATTTAAACCACATTTGTCATACAATGTTGCTTTGTGTTATTACAAAATGAAAGAATATGCACCATCGCTCAAACATATTGGTATGTACATATAAATTTCTCAGTATCATTTTGAATTAAAACTTAAGAATTATTTTCTATATTTTTAAGCTGACATTATTGAGCAGGGAATAAGAGAACATCCAGAACTCAGTGTCGGAATGACAACGGAAGGAATTGAAGTTCGTAGCGTAGGAAATACGCTAACTTTACACGAAACTGCTTTGACGGAGGCTTTTAATCTGAAAGCAGCTATCGAGTATCAGTTAAAAAATTGTAATTATATTTCAAGTAAAGTTTCCATGTTCATAGAATATAAAATATTAAATCGAAAATGGTTTCAGACGAAGCGGCAAAAGAGGCGTTGACGGATATGCCACCACGTTCAGAGGAAGAATTAGATGCAGTTACTTTGCACAATCAAGCCCTAATCAACATGGATACGAAACCAGGCGAAGGTTTTGAAAAACTGCAATTTTTATTGCAACAAAATCCTTTTCCACCCGAAACTTTCGCCAATTTATTACTACTATATTGCAAATATCAGTTTTATGATTTAGCTGCTGACGTTCTTGCTGAGAATGTCCATTTAACTTACAAATATCTGACACCAGTAAGTACTTATTATTATAGATAAGGAGATGTCTTACGAAGAACATTTATTTTAGGAAAAATCATACATTAATATAATGAAACATTCAACGATTCATAGATTTAATCTGAGTACTTCGACTTAGAACGTTTACACTTTTTAGAATGTCGCTCCGAAGACTCTTTGATACTACATTTCTTCTTATTTGATCTTGAATCTGAATCATCTGAATCGCTATCGGTTAAACTGCTACTATCTCGCTTCTTTTTTCGTTTATGATCCTTGGAATGCTTTTTCCTCTTCTTAATCTTTCTCTCCTCTTTAGAATCATCACTTTCAGAGTCAGAATCATATCTATGTGAGGATTTTTTTTTCCTTTTCTTGACCTTTTTAGATTTGTGTTTTTTTTCCGAGGGTGCTGTGGCATCAGGAAGTATCGGGACTTCTTCTTCGATTTCTGGTATAAGATCATACTTTTTGCCGTCCGCAGACATGAAACAGTCTTTTGAAAAGTGACCAATGGTGCCACATTTTCCACAAGTAGTATTTAGAACCGCTTCAAGTTTAATTGATTGTCGCTCTCTAGGGACTACTGTTTTTCTTCTCTGTTCGTCCATTTGTTGTTTTACTCCATTCGGATCCAAGTCAGTACCATTGCCTTGATTCACGTGCTTCATAGAAAGTCCAATCTTTCCATCGTCTCTCATAGCTATTACTTTACACCAGACCTGCTCTCCTCGTTGCAATACATCCGCGACATCGTCCACGTGAGCTGAACTTATCTGCAAATACGATTTATGCTAATTAAAGAGTGATAAGAAAATATGAACCCAAATTAAATTAATGGCTTGTTTATCATTTTACGTTAAAGTTTTGACTGAAAACTTGCATTGATTTGAACGTAAATTGCATAATCCATTGGAAATGTTTCTTACTCATTGGAATTTTCACCCAAAAGTTAAGAATAACGTTTTTTAAATTCAATTTAATTTAATATATACCTGTGAACGGTGAATTAGACCTTGCTGGGCACAACCTGGAATTCGAACGAAGGCTCCATAATTTTGAACGGAAGCCACTTCACCCCGGAATATTTGATTCAATTCACAAGTCGACATTTTTGATAAATAGATTTTTGCATACTTTTGGAGTTCTGTGATTTAATATTCAGGTTTACAACATTCTGCGTAGTGAACCTAAAAAATTCTGACGTTTGTAGGTTAGAATTCTCTTGTGTCGTCAAAACATTTGATTCAGGGCCGTCAATAAGAAAACTTTTAAGGGCGTTGGACCTTTAAAGAAATTCAAAATTTAATTGCCCATTTTACTCAACGAAAATTATAGATAAATATTTTTTCGCTCTATAGCACTAATCTTTTTTCAAATATAAGACAGCGTACAGAGTGAAAAAAAATTTAAGTTCGATACTTTTTCCATAAAACGAGGAATTAAAAATCTAACTTCAAAATTTAATATTTTGATTTTACTTAAAAATTATTTGAATTAGATATTTTCTCGCTTTGTGCGCATAATTCTATTTAAAAGTTGATTAATGCTACAGAAGGAAAAAGTTCAAAATTTAATATTTGTTGACTAAAATGAAGAAATCGAACTTTTAGATTAGAACTTGGCTCCAACACCCTTAAAAGGCATTTAAAAAACTGTATTTACCAATTTATGAAAGAAAAAATGTTTTAAAACGTGAAGTTTGTTTATAATTTATTAATTAATATTTTTAAATATATTTTTCAGTATATGTACGATTTTTTGGATGCTTTGATTACACAGCAAACGTCCCCAGAGGAGGCTTATCGAAAATTTGACGACCTGGCCAATAAACATACAGAGGCGTTAAGAAAATCAACAAAGCAAGTGCAAGAGGCAAGATTAAATCACGACGATAATGCAGTTAAAAGGGCTGTCAATGATTATGAGGAATCATTGGAACGTTATATACCAGTATTGATGGCTCAAGCAAAAATCTATTGGGAATTGGGAAATTATACCCAGGTTGAGAAGATCTTTCGAAAGAGTGTTGAATTTTGCAATGAACACGATATTTGGAAACTGAACGTCGCTCACACTCTTTTTATGCAGGAAAATAAATTTAAAGAAGCAACGGGATTTTATGAACCGATTGTAAAAAAGAAATACGACAACGTGAGTAATGAATTTCAATTTAGAAACGTTTTTATCTTATAGATATCCTAAACTGTAGTTAAAATTTCAGATTTTAGATGTTAGCGCAATTGTTTTGGCCAATTTGTGTGTGAGTTATATTTTGACCACACAAAACACAGAAGCTGAAAAATTGATGAAGAAAATAGAAAAAGAGGAGGAAACTATAGCATTTGAGGAACAAGATAGAAAGCTCTTTCATTTATGTATTGTGAATTTAGTGATCGGTACCTTGTATTGTTCAAAGGGAAATTACGAATTCGGTATATCAAGAGTGATGAAGAGCCTTGAACCGTATAATAAAAAACTTGGAACTGACACTTGGTTTTACGCTAAAAGATGTTTCTTGTCTCTTCTGGAACAATTAGCGAAGCAGCTCGTTGTATTAAAAGATTCTACATTACAAGAGTGTATACAGTTTCTTGAGCATTGCGAAGGTAAATATTTCAATTGTTGACTTTAGTGAAATTCATTTTTATTGAAGAAGAGACGATATACATAATTTACGGATTATCATTAAATTAATATATTTCAGTTTATGGAAGAGATGTTCCGAGCGTTGTAGAACAACCCTTCGATATTCAAGATATCAATGCAGTTCCACAAGGAAGAAATACAGTGACTTACGAAGCAAGATATTTGAAAGCGTTATTTTTGAAGTTACAGATGTCTTAACAATGTAGGATAAAGTTTAGTGTGTAATATAATAAGCTATTTATTTGCTTTTATACCATTTAAAATTTAATTATTTATTATTGTTTGATTTATATAAATTCGTTATTGTCACGTTAACCCATTGTACAAGGGTTCCTTGATCGACATGTACGTCGCTGGATTTGTTTTGAATGAAGTTGTATATATATAACGAAAAATCAAAGATGGTGGTCGACATGGAAGTAGAGCAAGCAAAAGAAGCAGTTTTACAACTTATGAAGGAGAAAGATAGAATAGAAGCAGATTTGAAAGATGCAAATACAGTTTTAGAATCTGTACGTATCCAATTTTCATCGGTATAAGTTAAATTACTCCAAAAACATCAACTAATTTTAGAGTATCCGTGACAACCAAAAGCGCCTGAATGAGTTGTCAATTTCTACAGTTCTTGATGAAATTATATATATATATATATATATGTATTAATTTTATGATATTTCTTTGAATGCAGAATCATGTAGGCATGAACGATCCATTGGTTGATGGAGAAGGATATCCTAGGGCAGATATCGATGTTTATCAAGTCAGACATGCTCGCCATAAGATAATTTGTGAGTACATACTTCTATAACCTTAAATATAGCTTCATGTCCTCGTCCGTTTTTATATCTTTATTGAATCTACATCATATTGGGTTTTGTAACAATGGTAGCAACTTTATAATTTCTTTTACATTTAATTTAAGACACTAAATATCTATATTAATAATTGAGAATCAAAGCTTCTATTTCACTTTGGCGATATTGAAATATCTATAATTATTTGATGATAATACGGTTATACTAAGGAGTTAATGAATATGTAAAGTCACAACATTTTCATTTACTTCAATGTCCCGATAACAATATTTCAATTTCATATTACATATATGGATCTATTTTATTTTTTGCTTCAGGCCTTGAAAATGATTATAAGGTTGTCATGAAAAAAATTGAGGATGGTTTACACAAGGTTCACGGTTTATCTGGTCATAGTGCCCAGGAATCTGTAGCAGCAGCAGCAGCAGCAGCTGCAGTTCCAATTGCTGTGCAAGAATCTGTTTATATGGAGCCATTTTTGAGAGTAAATTTGGTAACGCCTGGATCTCCCGCTGAATCAGCAGTAAGTTTATTTTTACTTTTTTTAGCACTTATGAGTTTATGAATTAGAATTAAATGACTATTTTATATTTGATATCATGAATTTAGTATAATCACAAGGATATTTTTCAGGGAATTAAAGTCGATGATCTGATATTGGAATTCGGTTCCATCAACAATCAAAATTTTAAGTCCTTGCAAGATGTTGGATCTCTCGTTGCAAACAGCGTAAATAAAGATTTAATTGTCAGAGTCAAACGTGAATTTAATACTGTTGTATTAACTCTGACACCTCGACCTTGGAATGGGAAAGGTCTCCTCGGCTGCAACGTTGTGCCCTTGGAAACCGTTGAAAGATAAAGAATAAGGTTTTAATTTTTTACTTTTAATTAATTACATATACTAAGTTCTTTGTCATTAAGAATAAATATTGCAAATAAATTTATCTTTATTCTTAAAACGCATTTCGAACTAGTAAGATAGTTTAAGATACTTAGATTAAAGCTTAAAAATTTGAACTCACGGTATAAAATAGTTCTTTTCTTCTTTTGTTATTTTAAAAATTTTGAATTTACGCGCTATTTTAAATACGGAGCTTACCAACAATCGGTACTACATGCAGACAAAAAAAAGCAGACGACATTTTATTTCATGAACACATGTATGTTTTTGAACAGAAAAGTTTATAATGGCCGGTAATTATAAGAATTTCTTAAAATTATTGGAAAGTTGGCCTTTAGATATATCAAAATCAGGAAGGTACGCTTTTCAGACAATATTTTATTAATATTTGATCCAAATAAAATGTCATTTGGTCGTGATAACGTGAACTTTTATTTATAAGAATTATTTAGATCGGTTCGTTTTATATAATTTTTACGATATTTAAATAGTTTTTCATACATATTGATGTTATTTCTCTAATAAATTTCTCGTTTTTAATTGTAATTGATCAAAAAATTTAATGAAGTGTTGATATTAAGTGGATTCCGTAATACATATTTCATAACCTCGAATTTGATGTCAGCGTATTTTCATAGGCATAATATAAATTTCATAAAATGTTGCAATGAAACCCATATTGCGCGTAATGAGTTTTATTTAAAAAAAGCCGTCTATTATACAATATTTTAATCTTTAACAGAATGGGTTTTCAGGCCTATTTTTGTGTCACTTTAAAAACTTCACAAGGAAAATAAAGAGTATTAAATAAACTGATTATTATAATACAGTTTTTATTTCTTTGAAATTTCTTAACAAAGATTTATATTCTTTTATAGGGATCTGAGTCAACATATTCGCGATCAGGTAAAGATCGCCTTTTCGAAAGGAGAAGGGCAGAATCAACTAGACCAGGAAAAGTGCAATCGCTACCTGACCAGTCTTCAACGACTGTGTGCAAATTATTATGGGAATCTCTATAAACGGAATCTAAATAGCACTGCAAGTGGACTTACACACGACCAGTGTAATTTAGCCCTTACTCCAGAATTGCAAAAACATTTCGAAGAAGATAATCAGAACTACTTCCAGAAGTTGATGAAAAAGGTAAAAGGAGAGAAGAAAGATGATATCCAGAGTTCTGATAAAGTTTAGAGGTAAGCTCATCAATCTCGATTCAACACGTTACTTTACCGAAATAAGAAGATGCACTTCTCAAATGCATGGAGTAAAACCAAAGAAGCGTCCTCACGTACCAGTGATGGCCAACGAGGTTCTGAAATACTTGAAACTATCTCCCGGAGAAACTATTGTTGATATGACCTTTGGAGCTGGTGGTCATTCTCGACGAATTCTTGAATCCGTACCTGATGTGAAAATATTTGCTCTGGATAGGGATCCTGTCGCTCATGAATTTGCTCAAGAACTGGCGCTTGAATACCCAGGACAAGTCGTTCCACTTCTTGGCAGGTTTTCTGAATTGCCAGATTTATTAAAAAAAGAAAAAGTGGCGGCTAATAGTATTGATGGATTTCTCTTTGATTTTGGTTGCTCCTCGATGCAGTTCGATATTGGGGAAAGGGGATTTTCAGTTGTGAGAAATGGTCCTTTGGATATGAGAATGGATGGTCTTCGATATCCAAACGAACCGACAGTTAGAGATGTTATTGCTAAGGCCAGTGAGGAAGACTTGGCACGTATCATAAAGATCTATGGAGAAGAGAAACAGGCTAAAAAAATCGCTCGTGCCCTAATCGATGCCAGGTACAGTTTCAAGAATCTCGAAACGACACAAGAATTAGCAGACCTCGTTGAGTCTGTTTTAGAAGATGATACGAGAACTGACATGCTTGGTAGAACGCAACACGCCGCTACTAAAACGTTCCAAGCTTTCAGAATATTCGTTAATAACGAACTGAACGAGATTAATTACGGATTGATCGTTTCTCAGGCTTATCTGAAAATTGGAGGTCGTTTGATAACCATTTCCTTTCACTCTCTGGAAGACACAATTGTCAAAAGACATCTTTCTGGTAATCTAATAGCACATCAGGCGAACAAATTACCTTTGAAGTTTAGTGATTATAACAAGTCTTTCACGGAGGATGAAATTATAGAAAGCAACAAGTCTCTCTGGCATATGTTACACCCGCACGTCTTAATACCAGAACTCGATGAAGTTCAAAGCAATCCTCGAAGCAGATCAGCGAAATTCAGAGCTATTGTTAAAATTAATACATAATTAGGATAAAATATGAAAAATTTAGAATAAGGATGAATTTGAGATTTCAAAAAAAATTATTTACACCGCGGGAAAGGCTGCTGAAGTTGTGTAATTTAATTTACGAATTAATGTGTAGAAATATTATAGATTTATTATAACAGCAATAAAATAATACAAAACATAAAAATCTTGTGGAATGGTATTTCAGGTAGATGTTAAATAGAGAATAGTTTCATCTTTTCTATCGTTACTTTAGTGTTTGGATGATATTGATTGTTTTTAAAATAATCCTTCTATTTCGTCTGTCTCGCTGTTCCAGTCCATGTCGTATACACTTGGTCTGGTAGATAGTCCCGGCATCATCATAATCTAAAATTGAAAATAGGTTTTTATTACAGCAATCTTAAGTTATAGAATTAAATGAGTTTACTAATTACTACTATTATTAAGACTTACTTCTCCAACCATTGGAACAACGAAGCCTGCGCCAACAGAGACAAAAATATCCGAGATTTCAATTTTGAATCCAGTTGGTGCTCCCTTGATATTAGGATCTCCAGTCAGAGAATTAGCAGTTTTAGCCATGCAAAGGGGTAGTTTGTTGTATCCCAACCTTTCGTATTCAGAAATTTTTTGCTTAACCTGCAGAAGTACAAGAATTTTCATTAATTTTTGATTCTTATTATTATATTTATTACTTATGCGATAACAGTCTAGTAAAGTATAGTCACCTTATCTGCTAGAACAACTTCGCCAGCACCGTACATTTCTTTAGCGATGATATTTATTTTTTCGACGATGCCGGAGTTGATGTCATAGAGGAATTTAAAATTATTTGACTTATTTGTGACTGCAATGACAGCATCTGCGAGATCCGCTGCACCGGGTCCACCGTCAGCCCAATGTGTACATATGACTGCGTCTGCGGCTCCACTGGAGATCGCTGCTTCTTTTACCAATTCTAATTCCGCTAGTGTATCCGACCTTCATTAAAAAGAATTCCTTTTAACTTCAAAAGGTTTTTATAGAAGTGTATTTAGAATAGAATCAGATACTTACGAATGAGCATTGATGGCTACAACAACAGGCACTCCAAACTTGTTTCCATTGCTGATATGCTTTTGCAGATTTGGAAGACCTTTCCGAAGCAATTCGAGATTTTCTTCAACATATTCTTTTTTCAGAACAGCTCCTGGAGTAACAGGAGGGCCACCGCCGTGCATTTTGAGAGCTCGGATAGTTGCTACCAATACGACGGCATCGGGTATGTGACCTGAGGTGCGACACTTTATGTCGAAGAACTTTTCCATGCCAATATCTGATCCGAAACCAGCTTCTGTTACGACAATGCCGTCGGGACCCACAAGTTTTAGGGCAATGGCGTCTGCGATGATGGAAGAGCAACCATGAGCAATATTTGCAAAAGGTCCAGCGTGAACTAGCACTGGAGTGCCTTCCACACTTTGCATCAGAGTTGGCTCGATTGCGTCTTTCAACAAGATTGCCATCGCTCCGGTCATACCCTGAAAAAATTGAGGTAATCTTTAAAATTAAATAAAATTTCCAAGCAATTAAATAAGTTAAAACTTACAAAGTCTTCTGCAGTAAGAGGAACGCCACTCTTACTGAATCCAACTACAATGTTTCCAAGCCTTGTTTTCAAATCAGCAACGCTAGTTGATAAAGCAAGAACTGCCATGATTTCGGAACCCACAGAAATGCGGAAAGAAGTTTCCCTAACTCGACCTTTTTCCGCTGCACCCTGACCAATTGTGATTTTTCTTAACATCCGGTCATTTATGTCGACCACTGAAATTGATCAATTGAGAAATTAATTTTTAAACTAAGAAAGAAGGGGAAGAATTGCAAAAAAGTATTCCATTAAAATTCATACCTCTCGTCCAGGTGATGTTCTCAGGGTCGATATTTAATCTCACAAACCTACTTTGTTCTTCATCTGTCAAGATATCGGGATCTGTTTTTGTAATTCCAAGCTTTTCCAATCTCCTCAGCTGAATTTTAGAAAACTTTCGCTCTCCCTTAACCTTTGGCACTAATCTGTCAAACAAAGCCTTATCTGTTTGGGTACTTTCGTGAAAATACCGAGCATCTACTTGAGCAGCGAGGAGATTGTTAGCTGCACTCACTGCGTGAATATCACCAGTGAGATGAAGATTAAACTCTTCCATCGGTATAACCTTGATCATAAATTGTAAATATGTTAAATTACTGGCTTAACCCATTAACGTCCAGCCGGACACATTTTGTACACCTCTCTTCCCGCGCTCGCAGCTATTGCATTTCGAGCAAAAGAAATCTAAAAAAATGTATCACTCAAATTATCGAAAAATTTTTTTTTTTGTTCAAAAAATGCCGTTTGAAACAAAAAAAAAACCATGATTTTCGAAGGAATTTTTTTTTAAATCGAGTTTTCAAAGATTTACAGGCTTGGAATCATCTTGGAACCGCTCTAGATCGTGGACACGATGTCTGAATTTAAAGAATATGAGGTTGTGAAGGAATTTTGAACAATTAAAAACTTCAAAATGGCGCCCGAATTGCAAAATTTTTGCCAGAAAATTCATGAATTTTTTTCTCAGAAACGAAGCACTTTCCTAAAAAATTAAAAAGAACAAAATGTGCTTAAAATTGTCCAATGAATACACTTGAATTTTTCCAAAACGATTCGAGCGATTTTTGCAATTTATAAAAAATTGGCAATTTGTAAAACGAAAAAATCACTTGAATCGTTTTGAAAAAATTCTGGTGTATTCTTTGGTTAATTCTAAACAATTCTTGCTCTTAGTAATTTTCTCGTAAAGTGCTTCGTTTCTGTGAAAAAAATTTCAAAATGTCAGCATTTTTGAAAAATTCCAATTATTTTCGATTTTTTTTTCTCAAAAACGAAAGACTTCACTAAAAAATTAATAAGAACAAAAAGTGCTTAGAATTTAACCAGGAATATCCTTGAATTCTTTCAAAGCGATTCGAGCGATTTTTTTAATTTATAAAAAATTATCAATTAGCAAAACCAAAAAATTACTCAAATCGTTTTAGAAAAATTCAGGTGTATTCTTTGGGCAATTCTAAGCATTTTTTGTTATTTTTAATTTCTTAGGAAAGTTCTTAGTTTCTGAAAAAAAAATTCATGAATTTTTTGTCAAAAATTTTGCAATTCGGGGGCCATTTTGAAGTTTCTAATTGTTCAAAATTACTTCACAACCTCATATTCTTTAAATTAGATTTTTTTTGCTCGGAATGCAATAGTTGTGAGCGCGGGAAGAGAAGTGTACAGATTGTGTCCGGCTGGTCGTTAATGAGTTAAAATCTGGGATCCTAAGTTAAAAGAGGAATTAGAATATCTAAAAATTACCTGTGAATATCCACCACCAGCTGCTCCCCCTTTAACTCCAAAGGTGGGTCCCTGACTCGGTTGTCTTAGAGTAGCAAAGGAATTTTTTCCCTTATGAGCTGACAAAGCTTGAACCAGGCCCAATGTCGTTGTACTTTTTCCTTCTCCAAGTGGCGTAGGTGTAATTCCAGCTACAACTACGTATTTTCCATTTTTTTGATTTTGAAGCCTCTGAAGAACTTTAAGACTCACTTTGGCTTTCTTGCTGCCATAAGGACTCAATTCCGCTGGTAAAATCCCAATTTCTTCTGCTAGCTGAGTAATTGCTTTTGGTTCATGACTCCTCGAAATGGTGATATCGTTAGGCACAGGTCTTTCTATATTTAATTTTAAAATTCTCAAATTCCACTCGTTGGTCAGTATTTTTTTGGCTGCTCTTTGAGCAGATAAGACTGTGTTTTTCATCAACATCGCTACAGTCATAGGTCCAACTCCTCCTGGAACTGGAGTGATACAAGATGCCACTTGCACTGCCTCTTGGAAGGCTACGTCGCCTACCAGACGACTTCCACTTTTTTTAGTAGAATCTAGTCAATTAAATTCGTTGAAATTAAATCATTTGTTTATTACATGGGGTAACTTTAAAATTTTAACACAGCGTAAAAAACGAGAAATCTTCATTAGAAGAGAAGAGCCACAGAACTGAACTTGCTTAGAATTTTTTTAGTTGTTTCAACTCGTGTTTTGTAACAATATCTTCACTCGCCTTACGCCACAAAACTGATAACATTCTTCGACAGCGGGTGGCATGAACAAAATATATTGATATTATTTCTACATTTACTATTTCTACATTTCGTAATCTACTATTCCTTTTTCTAAATATGTGCATCAGTTACGTTTTCTATTGTAGATAATACTCTGGATAAGATAGGTCAATAATATTTTCTTTAGGTATTAAAAAAAAAATTAAGTACTGTTGTGTCTTACCTGGTATAGAATTGATTCCGCAGTCTATAACAACCGCTCCCGGTTTAATCCATGAGCCTTTAACCATTTCTGGCTGACCAATGCCGACGACTAAAATATCAGCTTGAGAAACCTGCAAAAGAGGGAGAACAATTAAACCTATGATTTCATTATAACCCGATATGCATGGGTTCCGTTGGCACCTAGTTTTCCTTTTTTTTTTGTTTGATATGTACGATGTGAAACTAAAGCAAGTCAAGGGACAAGGAAAAACACAATTAAAGCGTATCCTGTTTTTATCTGTTCCATTTGTTAAACGCCAAGTAATTTTCCTAGTAACTAATGTTTCTTTTAGAAATATTGGTTAATAATATAATAATTTTTAACTTGTAAAAGTTGTTGACTTACGACTTTTGGAAGATCTTTTGTTCTCGAATGGCAAACTGTGACAGTAGCGTTGTGCCATTTTAATAATTCTGAAACTGGAGTGCCAACTATTTTACTTCTTCCCAAAACAACGGCTTGAGCGCCAGCAATTTGAACTCCACTTCTATAAATGTTTACATAATTAGAAACAAATTGCAATTTTTTAAATAGCTTTGAATGAAGAGCAAAAGTTAAATATTATTAAACTGAATATCGTTTTACTTACTTTTTAATAAGTTCGATACATCCATTTGGGGTACAAGGCAAAAATCCAGACATATCGCCAATAGCAACGCGGCCTTCATTTATAGTGTTCAATCTATAGCACAAATTAAAATTTTTAAATATATATACGAAGTGTAATTATGTCTTATAATATTTAGATCGGAGTTATTATTTTTCTCTTCATTTTATAAAAATATCTCAACAAGAGTAAGAATCTCTTACATTAGGACATCGGTGTCAAAGGGCAATATGCCTTTTAAAGATCCGTTTATCAGAGTTACGTGATTACATACAATGTTTTCTATCCTCATATATTGCAGATAAGTCGTTCCAGGAGATCTTTTCTCATATTTAATGTTAGTAAACTAAAAGTAAACATTCTCAAACAAACACCTCTGCAATCAACAATTTTCCAAAAAATAAATAACAAATAATATTTTTTTTTTTAAATTTCCCTTTGAATCTTTTCTGCAAAAAGAAGTTTTAATCAAAATCTGTTCTAATACCATTTTGACTGAAGCTTTACTCATCCTTTTGGCGGAAGAGTTATTGTTTGTTAAAAAATTGTTTCTTGTGATCGGTTTTCAGTTTTAACTGGTTTTTAAATTTTATTTAACATGATGATTTCTTAAGGGTAGTTTTTATTTTTTTAACTCTAAAATGGCATCAGTAATTTACAAAACCGTTCCTGTACCTTAGTTTCTGTTTTTTGGACATTATAAACAAAAAAAGTCAAAACCAACAAAATTCGTGAGAAAAGACGTCTGAAACTTTAGTCCATTATTGTATTCAAGAAAAAGATTGAAAATAAGGTTTACCCGTCAACATCCTTATCAGGGGATACAGTATCTGTAATTAAATGAGAATTGATGTCGTTGACACTGTCTAATGGCATTTGAACGATAATTCCATGAGTGTCAGGATCGTTGTTCAAAAAGTTTAGTTTATTGAGCAGTTCGGTTTCCGTGGTCGTGTTTGATAATTTCAGATGAGTAGCCTTGATTCCAATTTCTGTTGCAGCCTTAATTTTCATTCGAATATAAACATTTGAATCTTCCCTTCCTCCAACTTGTACAATTGCAAGACCAGGTGCGAAATTAGGCAATTTCGATTTGAGCTCTGTGACATCTTTAGTCAGAGATTCTCGAATTTCTCTATAAGAATAATTTTTAAGAATTTTCGTTAAAGAATTTAATTTATATTTTCGCCTTCCCGCTCCAACAGCCTTAATATTGTAGAAATATTGTCTCTATTGTAAAAAACTCAAAATTTCATTAACGTTTTTTCTTAAATCGCGATGTCCCAAATATTTACATTTTAAAAAAAAATTTTCAAAAAAATTTTTTTTATTTTTACAAAAATTGAAGACCAGACAAACATATTCTATATTAAAAAATGTCTAAAAAGTATATAAAAATTTCCATTCATCGAAGTTTTATGATAAGACCAGTGAAATTTTTAAGATAAATAGTGTGCTTCAGAATTCTTACTGAAGGGGCCCAATACCCCCCCTTAAAATTCGTCCGTCCCTGTTCTATTCAGAGATTCTGCTCTCCAAAAATTAATATGTTACATTTTTATGCAAGAATTCAATACCAACGATTAAAGTTATAAATATTGATATAATTTCAAAGAAGAAAACTCAGAAGTGTAGTTTATTTTTCAGATAAATTATTTTCACATGAAATTTATGTAACTATTTTAATTTATTTTTAATCTTGAAACAGAACACTTGTTGATTCAAATTACTTGTGAAATGTCGGTTTACTTTACGTTTTTCTCGTATTTTTCGTACAAATGTGCGAATGATGTATATATTTTTAAAAAGTTCGTCTTTTTTACTTACTTTGCTAATTCAGTTCCAGAAAGCAAAACTCCTCGTACATCAGTAGCCATGCTCCTGAATAACACTCTGCATATACAGAAAAATTCGAGTTAATGATGTGAATGTAGATTTTCAAAATGGGTATTTATCACAATTATGAGAAAGTATATTTATTCAAGAATATGGAAACATTATTCAAGTAAATTTTATAGAGCAAGTTCGTACTTTTACTAGAAAACAGAGGGTATGAAAGATGAAACTACTGTGGTAGAAGAATTCGAACTCCAGAATACGTAATAAGTTGCTTGACGACTGAGGGGACTGAGGGGGACTTTGGGATATGTATGAGATGAAATGCTTCTATGAGACGCATGTGTGTGAGAAACCAGTGACGTACGCTACTTTTTTTTTTTGTTATACTTCATATTTCAAAAAAGTACTGAATTAAACCTTTTGCTAAACTAAATTCTAGATAAAAATTCCCACATAGTTTAAAAGTGTGTAAATAATATTATATTTTATATAATATTTAGAATCATATTAATTTTACTTTAATTATCACCTCGAGTAATGGAATTTTCCGCGAGTAGAAAATCGGTGTTATGGTCTGAAAGCGGTGAAAAATAACTTTAGACTAATTTTTTTTTTTCTACACAGTCCTTTTGGGTAAAAAATACCTATTTTGTTTATATTATTGCGAGTGTAAGTTTCGGGAAAGTAAATTTGCTTTTATGGTAATTATCACATGCCCTTAAGGGCATGTATTACTTAACCGATCCCTACCTTACCGACATTTTTTTCTCTGTAACGCTACGTCTACATTTATAAAGATATCAAATTGAAAATTTATAAAATTAAAGAAAATATGATAATGTATGTTTGTCTGGTCTTCAATTTTTGTAAAAATAAAAAAAATTTTTTTGAAAATTTTTTTTTAAAATGTAAATATTTGGGACATCGCGATTTAAGAAAAAACGTTAATGAAATTTTGAGTTTTTTACAATAGAGACAATATTTCTACAATATTAAGGCTGTTGGAGCAACGGAAAAAATGTTATTATTTACTTTAGATTTTAAGGCCGCAAAAAATACACCGTTTATTTTCTGCGGTCTGAAAATCTAAAATAAGAAAATGATATTTTGGCCGTTGCTTCAACAGCCTTAAATATAAATTAGATTGTATAAGTATAATAATTTTTACAATGTCCTTACTTAACGATTCGCAGTGATATTATCATGCAAACTTCTGACAGAACAATATCGGGAAAACTAAACGCACATTACTTAAGATTTTATGCGAGTTACGCATTTATTCTAAGGGAGATAAAAGAAGGGAAAATTTTAAAATTAATCTTTTATTTATTAGCCTCCGTCACTGATGTTGAGAAATTCGATTTGATAATCTTTGACCGCTCCGCAAAGCTGCTAGCTGCAGAAGCCTAAGATTTGCGTAAAATTGATTGAAGATAATTTTAATGATTCTCGACTTTATTTATACTTGTCTTATTTTTTATTTACGTCAGTCAAAGTCAACCTCGAATATTATATGTCTAGACATCAAGTATCATGGTGTACGAGTTTAAATAATACTCTCCGAAGCTTGGAAGTAAACAAGGCAAAAACAATTTAGCTGCCCAAATTCTGTTCTCTACTGCGGCCCCTTGTCTAATACCTACTCTAATTTACCGCGTCGTCTGCAGCTTCAACTGAGACAAAAACAGCCTCAAACTTTGATAGAACTCAACTTCGATAATGGAAGCGTGATAGGTCTCTTATCTTTACTGAACTGACAATAAGAACGATTCACTGCGATTTCTTGTCCAATTCCAGTTCCCATGGAACTTATTAATTTTCCCATGAAAATTGCAATTTTTCATTTTTTCATTGCTTTACAATCGTACTTTTATAACCCCCAGTGAGCATGGGGAAGTCAATAAAGTATGTATTGTAAACAGTTCTCTAACTTACTTACTGATACTTAGAAAACTTTGATTAACGCTTACAATACACTCTATAGCATTCATAGAATGGAACGAAATAACCGAGTCCATCCAGAGTCCTGGGATAATTAACGTAAGCCATAGCTTCACCATACGGTATTCTTGTTTAGTTCACTGATCACGCTGACTTGTACCCTGGACCACCGCAAGTGAGTCGGGCAATCGCCGAAGATTAGTAAGATTAAACAAAATCCTATCTGGCAGTTTGTTCTTAAACATCTCTATCTCAGAAAAGAGTGGAAAAGGATTCATAAAATTGTTCCTACGTTTTTCCTGGGTATCAGATTCTAATAATCGTTATTTTTGGATTCAGCAGATCAAAATTTATTTGAAATTATGCCTTTTTTACTTGCCACTCGAGCCTGTACTAATTTTACCCCTTTCAACCTTCCGTGGTATGGACTTCAATTACGACTATCTTTGCGCTGGTTTCTAAGGGTTCTTGATCGTACGAATTGCAGTAACGCCACCACATGACTTATCCATTTCCCTCATTTCTCCAGGGACCTTGGGCGCCGTTCAAATCACCCCGGGTTTGCTCGGACTTAACGTTAATTAATTTCAAGGTGAACGTACTTTCAACGATTCTTCTTCACATATCTATAATTTGCATTTTACTCTTGTGGAATGTTGCTAAAAATTTCCTAAATTTTCTGCGGAATATTATTCAGACATTCGTTTGGTTATTATAAAGCAACAAACTTTATTCTTGTCTCAACGAAATCGTGGTGATAAAACATGTTTTTCAGTGTAATAACATAGGTATGATATTTTAAAGACTTAGGGATCATTAAATACAAGATTCCACTGTTTGAGAATCAAATTAATCGTTATCTCTATTATTCGCAAACACGATTCTCGATAACTTGACGTTAATTTACAAGTCTTCCCCTGACGCCTAAGGCAGTCTTAGATGAAATCAATATTACTCCCTAATACAGTATCCTATAGATTTCGGAGAATCCTTTCAACCTTAGGTCCATTCTAACATATTTTACTTATGCTTTGCGGAGAACGAAATACTGCACAATTTTTATCCAATTTAAGCTAGCTGGAGATTTTCCTTTTAAATTGACCAGAAATTCAACTTTATGACTTAAAAGTATCATCCCAAACCTTCAAAAATTCTTAAACCCTCAATTTGTTTTTACTAATAGGATTTTCTTCTCACTTTTCCATACTATGTGTCTTTTTCTTACTTTTTTCATCCTATTTTCTGGAGAGTGCAAAGGGTGAGTTTGCAGGCTTGTCGCGAGCTTGGTATCTACCGACTTCAACTTCTACGGATAGTTAAGCTTAAAGGGTCTGCTTCTCGGAGAAACTAGCCTTAGGGTGACTAGGGGCCACGAATGATCAGGACCAAGGAAACTCGTGGAGTTCCTGTAGATATAGAATATAGAATATAGGAATAGAGTATGAGATTGGCACGGGGGAAGAAGATCCTCGATCTCTGAGAACTAAGCAACCGAGACCGCAAATTCCTTAGTTGTGTTCTGGAAGGTACGCATTTCTTGTTATATATATTTCTCGATTTTGATTAGTATACTCTGTTAAAAAAATTATTGGGGACCCTAAAATTTGGGCACACTGGAAATCAATTGAAATATTATTTCAGTATTAGTGTTAACATTAATACTTCATTGAAAGTAGTAAGAAGCAAACGTACTATCACTATCATTCAAATTATTCTCTAACTTTGTGGGTCTAGAAAGCATCTTACTAAGTGCATCATAGTCGTAAAGTAGACATAACACCAGAATCTCTTACTTCCCAAAAACATTTTCACTGCATTATTCAGTTAGAAATTACTACTAAAGGATTGGATTTCATTCTGTCAAAAGTCGCACAGCGACAATAATCCGCAACTGCCTAGAATTATTATATGCACCATAAAGTTATGGGAATAATTAAAAATGTTTTATTTTGTTGAGTGTTTAAAAAGTAACTCTTTTTGTACAGTGATTAGAGTGATTAGTGGTCTGAATTGATCCTATTTTTTTAAAAAGTGATGTTACGTATATGTCTCGAAAATATCGAATACACACTGAGAAAAATGTTTGGTGCGGACAAGAAAACTTTTTGTTGCTGTAGAAGCAATAAAAATTGTTTGGTTGTGGCAATCAAATCTTGGTTCTTTCAACAAACTTTTTGTTGAACCAAGAAAATTCATTTGAACCAACAAAATCTCATTTTTGTTTGAATTAACAAAACTTTGGTTGGTTCAACAAAATTTTGATTGGCACAACCAAAAATCTTTGTTACTTCTATAGCAACAACATTTTTTGTTGTCAGCACCAAACATTTTTCTCAGTGCAATGTTGTCGGAAGTCTGATTGGTTTTTTGAAAATTGGATGTTGAGGTTTTATGGAATCTAGAGAAATTTAAAGGGATTTTACGAAATTTTATCGGATATTAAGGGCATGTGTTACTTACCATATGAGCAAGTTTTTAAACCCGTGTTTTTTTCTACAATTTTTACATTTTCAACAAAATTTTAGTCAACATCCGTCCGTGTTCACGTTCTTGACGGACGTTGAATATAATTTTTTTGAAAATATAAAAATTGTGGAAAAAAACCCGGGTTTAAAAACTTGCTCATATGGTAAGTAACACATGCCCTTAAGTAATTTTAAAGGGATTTTAACGTATCTTACGAAACTTACTGAGATTCCTGAAATTAGATAATGAATTACAAATTTTTATATTCTAAAAATTAAAAATTCTGAATTATTTCCCATAATTTTGAAATCCCTGAAATTATTTTTAAATTCGTTGATTTGAAATTATTTAGATTCCTCTGAATCTTTTTAGCAAAAGCTGTGATGCAAAAACGAAAATATAATCGCACACAGAGCACTCGGATCATAGTTGTTAGTTAGATTTAAATTTGAATAAGGTGCCTTTCGATCATGAATTCTGAGTATAGCGCGTCTTCTAATCGAAATTAATAGTCAGTCGAAACACCCCCGCATCTAGACGATATCTCGATTTCGATGAGACTCCTCGGGAGATTGGTTGCTGGCAATAAATAGATGATTGAGAAGCAGTCCTCTTAGGACGACGGGAGGGATATGAAATTAATACAACTCTATCATCCCGACTTGGTCTACGGCTTTTTGGCCGCAGACACAGATTCCAAGGCATTCCTGAGATCCTTAGGCCGCTGGACCGGAAGAACCCTTCGATGTGAATATTAAGGAAATTGGATAGGAGACATATCTGTACATGCTAATGTGTTGGTGCACCTACATTATCGACAGTTCGCCGAATTGGTATGCCTACATCATTCATTGATATAATTTACATGTACAAGCGTTTAGGCGATAAAAAACAAGAAACGAAAGAAATTCAGTATTTTATTTTTAAACATGCAGATTCAATCTGCTGATGCTTTTTTACGAGGCTACTCTTGAACGGATTCATTCAGTTCGATTCGCCCATTTCTCGTCTGCTTCTAGGAAGTGAATTGAAATTTACCTCCGAGTGAAAACTTTCCGAAGAACAACTTTGGACCCTCTATAAGCTCGAACTAACATTTTGCCTCTCCCTCTAGCTTTGCTTAGTTTGATAAAATATGTATGTCAAACTTTCGTCCCACTAGCAAGCATATTTGTATTTTAGTTGATATATGAAATTCTGGATTCATATAATTTAAATCTTCGTTTCCCTGTTTAGGATTATGAGGTTGATGGTCAATTCTTTCTCGTACGAGCGTCTTTTAACAGGATTGGATTCTCTTTTAGGGTATGAAAGCTGTTGAAAGTTTCTATGTCCAAACCTCCTTAAAGTTCCTAATCGCATCAGCTATTTCTTTCCTGGGAAATGGAGCGAGGTTCAATTTTCCTGAAAGTAATCGATTCCTCCAGATTTTATCGCTTCTAACAAGTTCTAGTAGTTTCAGAATTTTAGAGGATTACAGGTGCATTTGAATTCAATGGGAGTTTTTATGAGGCTAGCCTGATTGACGAAAACTATGATTCGGTGAAATGAGTAGTTTTGAAAATGAATCAAGACACTTGTTTGATGTGAAAATCGGAAATTTTAGTGATTAATTGATGGAGAAGATCAGCGCGTGCGTTCCTGGGTCAATAGTTTGGAGTTTCCACGACCCTAACAGTGTTCTGAGTATGAGGGTAGGAACAAGAAAGATAACTTTCTAGAGAGGGTAAGACGGCGATGCTGGGGGTTGATTGGGTGGCCACCCTTCGACTACTCGCCAGTCCCCTTCACTCCAGCCTCTCTCGCACCACGGAGCTTCTCCTATGATGAAAGCGAATTTACCCCCAGTAAAAATATGGCCGACCAAATGCAATTCCGAAGGGCTTTAACTCCCCTTACTCTTTAGTCAAACGGTCTGTCGAACCTTCATAAATGTTCCATCTTACATTCCAGTTATTACAAGCTTGCTTATTAAAATCTCGAGAAATTTTCAACTACTAATTTTTAAATATTAATTTTCCCTAACTTGCAATTAAGACAGCTTTCCTAATCAAAAATATGTAAATTAAAAAAGTTCTTGAACTATATTTGATTGTGTTAAAATGTGTATCAATTAGGGTGTCTATACTATGCAGATTGTCCGAGAATTGAAAAAAGTCCGGGTAAATTCGGGAATTGTCCTTGATTATATTTTTTAAGTGGGAAATGGGTTTTCAATTTAAAAAAAACTTTTCCGAATAATCCATCTAAATATTTTTATTTGACACTTGCAGCTTTCTTTTTGTTCTTGAAATCTTTTGAATTATTTTCAAATCCTTTAAAACGAAACTTTAAAATCACGTTAAATCTCTAGTAATTCTTTAAAATCACTTGAATTTTTATAAATCCCGTAAAATTTCTTAAAAATCCTTGAACTTTTATGAATTATTTTTGAACTTCCTTCAATTTCATTAAAATCATTTAAAACCTAATTCGCTAAAATCGATTGAAATCTTTTAAAATCCTTTACACTTTTTAAAATTCCTTAAAATCACTGACAATTCTTGAAATTTTCGAATCTATTTTAAATCTCTTGAAATCCTTTCAATTTCATTTAAATCTTTTAAATCACTTCTAAATAAGTCGCTTGACATTCTTTAAAATTACTAAAAATGCCTTAAAATCTTATGAAATCTCTTACAAATCTTAAAATCTTTTCGAATTCTTTAGAAATTCCTTTGAAATCTCTTGAAATCCTTTGAAGTTTTTTAAAATCATTTACAAAGTCTTAAAATCCTTTAGATTTATTAAATCTCTTAAAATCCCCAAAAAATTTCCTGAAATCTCTTGAAATCTTGTCAAATTTCCTAAAAATCTGAAAATTCTACTGCACTCCTTTAAAATAACTTTAAATTCTTTAAAATCATTAAAAATCTCTGGGTATTTCCTGAAATTACTTGAAATCCTTTAAAGTCTCTTCGAAATTTCTTTAAATTCTTTAAAATCCTATGAAATCTTTTTAAATGGGTGTAAATATCTTGCAATTCTTTCAAATTATTAAAATGTAAATATTAAATTATTAAAAGTATTAAATGATATACAATGATGTATAGTTTCAAGAAAATTGTGTCGTATTTTAAGATTATAAATTGGTTTATTCAAAGTTCGGAACTCTTCATCAAACCTGGCATCTCTCCTCTCTAAAGGAAGCCAACATCTTAACAACCTTATTGAATTATGGTTATTACACCGTATCGCCTTTATGATACTTCGCATCCTTTGAAGCAATTAATTTGCTATGGAAGTATATATGAAGCCATGATTGGCCTCCATATATATCAGACTCTATTATATCCAAAATTACAGAGAAATTCTAAGAAAATTGAGGTATCTATATTAGGGTGGTTCTTATTTCTCATTCTTAACCTTTTTTCCACTTTGGGAGAATTTTTTCTCCGTAATAGATAATTAAATGACAATTATTTTAAAAAATGAAAAACGCAAGCGAAAGTCCTCTCGATCATGGAACTCCAGTCCCTGGAGGGCAATCATTCGGCCCAGACTCATAAGTTGGCAGTCGCTTAGTGTCCAGAGTGTTCTCCTTCCCTTATTTCTGGACCACCCCCAATTTCACCCAACGTCGAATAACCTTAGTTACTTTGCTAGACTGTTGAGTTCCTGGAAGCCAGTATAGCCGAAGTATGAAACTCTCGACTCCTAGGAGAGTCCTAGGTAATCACCGAACTTCGTTGCTCCCTCAGAAACAACCCCACACCAGGAGCCGATATAACTTTGTTCCTAGGGGGGTAGTACCGCTTCCCGAGCAGCCCCAATAGTCGCGTCACATCCTGAGACGATATGTTTATACGATATGCGAGAAGGCGAATCTAATATTTGAACTACACACCAAAAAAGACACTTCCAGCAAAATTTATGGTATTAAAGCTTTTTTTTTATCAGCCCAATTTTGAAAATTTATCCAAAAAATGACATTTTCATACCCTTGAGGGCATGTGATGCTTTATCATAAGAGCAATTTAGTTTCGCCAACTTTACGTTTGAAGTAATAAATATTTTTCAGTAAAGCTAGGCCATTTATAAATGGTACACCATAAAGAATAACTTCCATTTCATGCAGGTGGAATGGTCAAATTAAATTTAAATAAAGGTATAGCTAAATGACCTAGTTTTAGCGGAAAATATTTATTATTGTGAACATAAAGTTGTCATATCTAAATTTACTCTAATGGTAATTACCACATGTTCTCAAATAACAGTTAAATGATATTTCAAAGTAGTATTGTTTAACTAAATATGTTATAATTACAGTATAAACCTCGGGGTATTAAATCGTTATACTTTGATTATCAAATTCATTCGGGTTGTTTCCACTTGAAAAAAAAATTTGACATTGATATCAAAGCGTTGCGCTGTATTCTGATTTAATTTCGGGATCAAAATGATAAACTGGGATTTACTATGATGTCTATGACTGAATATTGGTATGAATTTCTCGAGTTTCGATTTTGAAGTTAAAAAGTTTGTATAGTGGTGCCGGTATGGGGGTGGATGCTGATGAGATGAGCTGAGGACTCTTATCTGCAAAATCCCAAGCAACGCTGTGGGTGGACGATGGACAATAAGGTCATTGGGTGGGTCCACCTATCCTAACAATGGTAGCTTATTATCTCGAACAAAAGCTTAGATCTGGTCCTGCAAACTACCCTTTAAGGGCTGCCCCTTTTGCCAGGAGAAAGATGCTCTGCTTCTAAGCCTATTAATGGATTCCTTCAGCGGCAGCTGTCGCCTTAAGATTGACCGACATGTTCGAAATTAATCTGAACGTCCTCTTCAGTTTAAGTTGAGAGATTGGAGCTCTCCATAAATTAGAAATAAGGGCCTTTATATCATAATAGAGACACGTTTAGAATTTTCTGAATTACAGGAGATCGGATGGGAGTTACGTTGAAAATAATGTACTGAGGGGTTGTGCAGGTGTATACCTGCTTAGAAATCTCCTGAATGTCTTCATCAGAAACATCGGAACCTGAAGACACTTGAAAGTCTTAAAATTATTTACAATCATTTAAAATTATTTAAAATATTAAAATCCCTTAAAATTCTTTGAAAATGTGAAAAAGCATTTATAATAATTTAAAATTTATGGAAATTTAAATTTAAACACAGAAAGACCCTTGAAATTCTTTAAAATCAATGCAAATGACTTTATAATATATATTTTTAAATTAAAAGTTATACATTTGTGCATTAAAGTTAGATGTAGTTTATTTTATTTAAAGTTCATTCATTTTAAATAAAGTTACAAAAATTTTGTAGTTTCTAGATATTATAACCGTTAAAACAAAAAATAATAGACTAAAAGAAAGATTTTACTTATATACATCATATAAAGCGGTTTTTCTTTAAAATGTTTCTAATTTAAAAAAACGTTGTTTGTTATCTACTAAAATTAAAATTTGTTATCAATGCGTCCTACAGTTATCTCAGAGATGGCGTAGGATACCATTTTGAAGAGATTTAAGTGAATTATTGATCCGAAGCGATGTTAGGTTCCTCAGAGCCACCTACGCTATTTCTCTCTAAGTTTCCAAAGGGTTAGAAGGTTTCAATAAAGGGTGAATTTCAGTCTGATCGGTGTTGCAGAAATCTGTCCGATATTTTAAGCATTTAAAAATTCATACGAAAGTTTATAAATAGGTTGTCATTCTTCCTTAGGCAATACATTGATTGCCAGTTGTATTAAATCTAAAAATACAGTTTCTAAATCTCAAAAAGAAATCGTAGTAATATTAGTCACATGTTGATTTAATTTTTTTTTAATTTACCAAATTTCATAAAAATGTTTAATAATTTCCGCGGATTTCCATTTACATATTGAAATCGCGAAAATAATTCATTAATTTAAGTTTAGAGGACTTCAGATTTATGCAGAATTCTTAAAACTGATTTTTATTAAACTCACCATCTTGACTCTTCGATTCTCGATATGAGTTCACAAAAAGTGTTACAGGATGCTTCGCAACCAAATCACTACTGAAGCTTAGAGACCTTAGAAGCGTAGAAAATAGTGAGATGAAAAAAATAACTAAACCCTCGCAAGTGCCAAAACCAGTCTTACCCTCAGTATACATTTCTAAAGGGTGCGATGCTTGGCGCCGAACGCTGACCGAACTGGTCAGTTTACTGGAGAATTCTCAGCTTGATTTGCAGCATCCTCGTGAAGTCAGAGCAGAGAGCTGATGGACAATGATGGACCAGTTGCAAACAATGAGAATGACCGGTCGTGAAACCGTTCGTAAAACTGGAATAACACGAGATGACTGACCGGTCCGGCAGATGTCTAATGGTCCAGCTGCTGGCGAGTTTAGATCGTTTGGATGAAAAAGAAAGGGAAGGATGCTAAAAGGGGAAAGAAATTCTCTAGACGACAGTATATTCCTTTAATTAAAATGCTTTATTACATCATTCGTTTCGCTACTAAACATATTCTCCGATTCTTCTCCATCGTCATATATTATATTTAATTGATCCACAATTGAATTAAATTATGGGAAACTTTTCATTATGTGCTTTGAAGGTACAACAAAATTTTGTCATACCAACAAATTAACACGCGCGCTTTTATGTTGTCTTCCTTCATACAACTTCAAGTCATTTAAAAGCCAATCAGATTTGCAACCACAATGTATACCAGATTTTCGAGACAATTCGATACACCATTTTCTTTAGAGAGAAATTTCAGGAGGTTTTTAGGAAATTTAAGAGATTTTGACGATTTTCAGGTGAACTCGTGGAATTTAATAGGAATTGATGCAAGTTTAAGAGTTTTTT
Organism: Synergus japonicus; assembly: GCA_900474275.1. Lineage (NCBI taxonomy): Eukaryota > Metazoa > Arthropoda > Insecta > Hymenoptera > Cynipidae > Synergus > Synergus japonicus. The sequence continues at coordinate 49,312 of UCOH01012048.1, forward strand.
CGGGATTTCTAAAGGATTTTAAGGAATTCTGAATGTTGTGAAATTTTAAGGAGTTTTAGGAGGTTTAAATGAATTTTAAGGGATTTTGAAGGTTTTCATGGAATCTTAAGAGATTTCAAACGGTTTCTATATAAGATTTTAAGGGATTTTAAATGCTGTCGTGAAATTTCGAGGAATTTTAATAAAATTCAAGACATTATGATATTTAAAAGATTTTGTGAAATGTTAAATTATTGTATGGAATTTAATGGGATTGCTAATAATTTTATTACATTTTCAGGGATATAAAGGGAATTTTATTGTAAAATTTTAAGGAGTTTCAACAAGTTTCAAAGAATTTTAAGAGATTTTCACGAATTTCAATAGATTTATAAAGTTGAAGATTTTTTGAAATTTTAAGAGCATATGATATTGTACCAAAAAGCAATATAATAAATAATACATTTGTTCATAAAAAAAAAGGCCGTTTAATCTCCGTCTATATGAAATGGAGGTAAATGGCCTACTTTTAGGAAAAAATATTTATTATTGCGAACGTAAAGTATTTTCTAAACATGCAAATACGATAGTGAAAGCTTCTTAAAAATATTTAAATACTATATCCAGTATTATATAGTTTTATAATCTTTTAATCTTTCAACTCCCTAAATGCTCGTTTTATAACACCGAGTCGGTTAAAGTGCTTTTCTTTGCAATAAAAGAAAAGCGTATGATGGGTATATAATTTCGTAAACAATTAGTCGGCTATAAACCGCCTGGGCACAACATTTGGATGAGATGTGCGCTAATAAGAGACAATAAAAAATGAAACTGGCCACGGGCATAAACTTGGTAAATAAATAATTAAATAATTAGCGAGAGCAACGACTCAGGAAAGCGGGTTGAGATACCTCGTCGGTGACTGCCGGCGGGTCGTGTGCTCACATCGTTGTGTGAGTGGGTGGAGGTGTGAAAAACAAAGAGAGACAGCACATTTTCTGACTACTTTACTCTGCAAAGCTAACCGAGTGAATTGGACCACATTTCTCCCGTAAAGAGAGATACGAATTTCTCATAAGGGGTTAAAAAACGTCGGTCTCGGTGCACCCAGTGTCTCTCAAATTTTCTTCAATTAAAAAATTACTTATCCTACCACTTTTTAGCAGGGACATGTTTAATGTTCTGCATAATTGAATATTTACTTCCTTCATTCTGATGCATTACTGTGTAGCTAAATTCATTGTTTTCATCAAATATTTTCAAGCAAATGCAAGCGAACAAATATTTGATCTCGGATTTTTGGATAAGAGGGAAAAACACGAATAAGCGAAAATCAATCATCCATCCGAGTACTAGCCGCGCTTAAACATGCTTCACTTCTGTAATCTCGTTCCAATCGGTCATTACCCGCAGGTACTACCTATGGTGTAAATTTATCTAGTATAATCTTTATTTAACGTATCGTTTGCTCTTACAAGGAAGGTCCACCAAGTGTCCCCCCCCCAATTTGATTCTCCCTGATATATGTTTTAATACTCGAAAAACTGAGCGACACGTATTTTTTTTTATGTCTGCAGAAAAACACTTTAAGGGGGTGAAACAGCCCTTCAAATATAGGGGTTCCAAGTGTCGATTGCATAGTTTCAAATTTTAAAAACAGAAAATAATGTGCACAAGATTTAATTATTATTGTTAATAATGTATTTTAGGGGTAGTTATCCTCCTGAATGCTGGTATTTTTTTGTTCTTAAAAATACATAAATACCTTTATCCTCTTTTTTTTTATGTGCAACAAGTATTTTTTTCGTTTTTTTTTTTTGCTCGATTTTAGATTTATTTTGCATTTATATACATAATTAGGGGGTGATTTACCCCCGTGTAATTTTTTAATTATTGTTGAATGTACTCTATTTCACTTCCATCGTTATAAAACTAATTTTCCAATTTTTTTTGCGTATGGGAAGTTTATATTATCACAGACACAAAATAAAAAATGTTTAGGGGTAGTTACCCCCTCCATGCTGTTTCTTTTGCTTAAAAATACATAAATACCTTCATCCTCTTTTTTGTGTGCTACACGTATTTTTTTCGATTTTTTTTTGCTCGATTTTAAGTTTATTTTCCAATTTTATACATAATTAGAGCGTGGTTTACCCCCGTGTAATTTTTTAATTATTGTTGAATGTATTCGATGTCACTTACATCGTTATAAAACTAAAATAGATTTTTTCCAAATGTTTTCCTGTGAATTAAACAATTTTTAGCACAACTTTAAAAATATGTAGGGGTGGTTTACCCTCTTATGATGCTTTTTTTTTGAGAAAATTACGTTATTCATCCTTCATTACGAGGAATTTTTTCCAGTAGGTTTGATCGAAATCAATTTGGTTTTCATATAAAAAACTATGCAATCGACACTTGGAACCCCTATTTTTGAGGGGCTATTTCACCCCCATAAAGTGTTTTTCCGCAGATAAAAAAAAATACGTGTCGCTTATTTTTTCGAGTACTACAACATATAACAGGGAGAATCAAATCGGCTGGGGACACTTGGTGGACCTTCCTTGTTAGATAGTTTTCATTTGAGAACCCACGTCGATGAGCAGATGGTGGTTTGCTGGAAAGGCAGAGAGTGCGAAGAATATTATGAACTCTTCTTGGCCGCGCTTCTCCTGCTCTTACTTTGCACCACCTTTTCCACTAGTATGCTTCCCACGGCGAGAAAACAAAATGAGAGTGAAATGAATAAAAAAGAAAGTAAACAAAAAGAGGAAAGAAACGAAGAAGAGAAGGCAAACGGTATACGAGTTCGTGTGTCGTTTTATCGCACGTTTTATGTTGCTCTCTTCTCCGTTCTAAACTAAACCCGGTGTTTGCATCTACGCGAGTAAGAATGCTAATTGGAAAGCCCAGGGCTTTCAAACTTACTTTTTCGTTCTTTGACTCTTTTTCGGCGAAGAAGTTTCTCCCTCTGTGCACATCCTTTCATTTGTAAACTTGTTCTTCAAGAAACGATGTTTTGTTTTCCCGTTTTATCCTCTTTTCTTTTATCTTCCTTTGTTTCAGGAATTATTAAGAAGTAATCAATGAAGGAACTTGAAAATCCTATTTTCATTTTCGTATTCTTCTTTCATTCTCTTCCGACTGGTTTTGGATATGATTCATGAAAAAGTATTGTCCTTCAAAGGAGAACTTTGGGCAACCCTGAAAGTTAGGAATTCTGGGGGACGAGAAGGGTAAATACAGTCTAGATGGGGGGTTGGCTTCTATATAGGTGGTGCCGGAAGTTAAGGTCGAATATCTAGGGGCGTGGCAGAGTCTTAAGTTGCACTATCCTGTTTTGGCCAATAGCACGGGATGATCGTTGATACATACATAACAAGTATGGCTGTGATACCAAGTTAGTAATTGGTAAAATAATATCCAATTTTCTTCAGACTATCAGTATTTTTCTTGAACCTAATAACTGTAATTGACAAGATATAATACTTTTTTTCATTTACAACAATTCTGCACATTGTTTGAAGGTTGTCTCAAGGCCATTTTAGTAATTTGGAAAGGGTCGTCGGAGAAAATTTTGGAAGTAGCGTCCACTTTTGGCAGGGGTTATGCTTTCCGGTTCCTCTGATGCTATTATCCGGTCTCATCTCTTCTCCGGTCGCGTTGTGCCTGAAACAATAAAACACCTTTATGAATGAAACCCTTCCAATCCCCCTCTTCCACCGACGAACCTCCACCCTCTTTTAACGTGCTTTATCATCCACCTTCCATTCATTCGCGGTCGCTGGTAATAAACCTGACGTACGAGGGAGTACCTTCTACTCCCAACCCCTCCTCATCGTGCAGGTAGAATTCTTGACACGCTTCCGGGTTCCGTTCAGCTTTCTTTGCATTGTTTCCTTTACATATAATATCAAACTCTCGCTACATTTTCAACTGTTGTTTTTACTACTAAGTAAAAAAAATAGGTTTCAATTTGATAAGCTTTAGAGAAAAGATGTTGACCCTGATCTTCATTGTTGATTCTAGTGAACTGTATTATGAAAGAAAATATGTTTGTCGGAAATAGGAATAGCAATTTTGAATATATTTTCTTGTATTTTGAAAGCGCAAAACTGTTATATGCAGTGTTTATTTTCCTAGTTGGGCGAGAAATTCAAACATCGTAAAGTAAATTGCAAGTCTAAGTTAGAGAGGGAATCTAGAGATGCAGTCGGGAGCATCCATTTTCCGGAGGCAGTTGGGATGAGTTGGTAGCACTATATGGACTACTATCGGTTCCTTGGGGATGTTTCTACCCCTATTTCTAGCAACTACCCCCTTACCGTGTACACCTCTACCGAATACGGTGGTATAGTTATACAACTTGTACGTGCCAGCCTGGTGGGTATTGATCGTCGTTGGAGTTGGAAGCTACTTCTCCTTCACCTGCAATAACGCATCCTTACACATCCTTACACACTCTCTGACGCAAACCGCCGTCTAATCTCCATCTCCGTTCGCTCAAGCTCACCAGCTATGGTTACTGCAGCGAGTCTAATGTTACATCCAAGGGATCACTTGGTTCTCTTGCTTCTCATCATAGATTTATTTTTATTAACGTGCTTCTATGATGTAGAAGAAGCTCATAGTGAAGAAAATATAAGACAGGGTCATGCGGTAGATTATCATAAAAATAAACTGAGCAAATTCAGATTAACTGATTTTTTCCACAGTTTCTTCTTTAAACAAATAAAAATAAACAGTGCACAGACATCCGTGTTCACGTTCTTTACATCTGTACACTATTGTTTTTTAAAAGAAGAAATTGTGAGAAAAAACTCGGGTAAGCAGAATTTGTTCATATGGTAATTACCACATGCCCTTAAAAGCACCTTAGTTTGATTCACCTTTCTGTAAAGAACCGAGAAATGCAATTTGTTTTGGAATGAAGACTTAACTTGAGCGTTGATAGAATGCGCGTGAATCGAATTAATGAAACGATCGAACACGATGATTGCGATTTCAATTGTCGGGAATAAATGGAGGGAATAAAGGCTGGAAAGGGTGAGAAATGAGAATGCTTTTGGCGTTCAAAGGTTCTTATCTTTATTGCAAAATTCCACCTATCTTTGGGAGCAAAAGGACTAGGATGGAAATGAGGACATTCCGTTCTCCGACCGGATTGGACTCTAACCATTTGGGTCCTTTCGCCCTTGCGTTATCCTCCGTGTGTAGGAATTTCTCTTCGCCTAATATGAGTCTACACTCAGAAAAAAGTTTGTTTAAATTAAACAAAAAAATTTGCTTAAAGTCAGATAATTGAACGAAATACATTTTTTACTTCAATTAACAAAACATTTATTTAAAGTTAATAAATGAAGAATATTCACTTTCTTGATTGAAATATATAATTTGTTTGGTATAATGTCAATATATGTTTAATTTAAATAAAAAATTTGTTTAATTTGAAACAAATAATATGTGAAGTATATATTTTTATTTTAAACAAAGTATTTGTTTAATTCAAACAAAAAATATAATGTGAATAAACTTTTAGAGATGTGAAAAAATAACAGTGTCAAAGACTTGTTTGCATTCAAATACACCCGATTCGTAACAATTTGTGATCAGCCTCCGTGGCGTAGTGGGTAGAGTGTCGAGTTTTAATTCCGCTCTTCCCGCGCTCGTCTTGCGTTCGAGTCCTGGTCGTCGCGAATTTCGCAATATCGAAGAAACCAATTTTTCATTAGTTATAGAGTATGTATTAGATAAATGAAACTATAATATAGAGATCGATTTCATTTTGTCTCTTCTTTTTTTTGGAAAAAATTATTCATTTATTTTTTTTTTCAACTGTCAATTAAGAAATTTATTTAATTTAAACAAAAAATTTATTTAAATGAAACAAAATTGTTTTCAATTGAAATAAATAAAAACAAATAAAAAATTTATTTGGATCAAACAAACATATGATTGACCCCATATCAAAGTGATAATTTGTTTGATTCAAACAAATTTTGTTTGATTTAAACAAACTTTTTTCTAAGTGTACTTTGCCTTTTTTGAAGATCCACTTCAAACAAGTCTTCACGTTATCAAACCTAGTTTATTTTTTGTAGCTATCACATAATCTATACTTTGAACCTTCCTCCTACATGAGAAAAATCAAAACTAATCTCACGGTATCTCGAAAGCGGACTTTAAATTTATTACTCAATGTGTTCTGAAATAAAAAAGACAAAGAAAGTTGAAGAAAAATCTATAAAGAGAGGTTTTCTTATTCACAGCCGGGAAAATTTCCTTAGGTACCAGAGTAGAGGGGACAAGTCTTTGGGGTAGGGGGAGTTGGGAATGTTTGATCACGTTTTGCAAGGAGGGTAAGACGTAAGTAAGGGGTGGTCTAATGTTAGCAGGGGAAATCGAGGGGTGACAGGAGAGGCGGGGTAACAAGATGGCCGCGAAACATGTTACTAAAACAGGGGAAGTAAGACATTCGACGGAGCAATTAGAAAACCGAAACTTTCTCGATTTTAGTTTATATGTATATATGAACTCGATATGTACTTTCAGTACATGATTCTCCGAAATGTAATAAGATTACAATAAATAATGTTGTACTTTGCAAAATGTTCTATGATTTGACAGTATTTCATTGGTTGGCTCGCGTTAGAGTAATGTATTCTGATGTTGCTTATAGTGTACATTGTGTATTATTGCAATTTTCGCCACTACTTTATGCATGATCAATAAATTGAAAATCTGCTTTTCTCATGAAATTTTAAGTTGTAGACATTCATAACGAGTGCTCGACATGGAAGCGTCGGCTTATAACGGCATTGTGCTTTAATAATCACCCATGCAGTAATCCTTTATTATGGAACGGAGAATCATATTAGCATAAAAACATGATTATGGTGCTGCGTCGGAGGGCACAATGCGTAATATTCTCTAATACTTTGGCACATAACCAAACACTATCTCGTGTTTCTCGATGGGGATGATTTGCATGTTGTTTATTGAGTAACTGAGGTCTTCCAAATTTGAAAGACACACTTTCCTAATTTTTTTTATGATCAGTTGAAGTTATAAGGAAGAGAATAGTTTTTGTACTATTAGTATTATTCCTTGGTTTCGATTTTTCTGATTTTCTGATTTTCTGATCTTGAAGTCAATTTCGGCAATGCCATTAGGTGCGGGTGATTTTGCTAATGTCCAAAATCGAAGCAAAGTGCAGTCTTCTTGGGGTACCTGGTGCCACCCCTTGGATGAGCTTCAGCCGCTAGCGTGGCAAGCCAACCCGGCAAAAGCGATTAATTACTTTGAGCAATTTGCTCACCAACTCCACTCAGCTCGTAGACCGACACTATTCTCATTTCTCTGTCCAGGCCACCCTCTCTGTCCATCCGTCGGACCGCCTGTCCGTTTTCTGCACACTTTCAACGAGAAATATATACATACACTTGAGTGTAGAAGCCAACACGTTTTAATGTACGCATACATGCAAGACGGCAGGTACTGTATACATATGTATATTTCTCGTCGTTCAACGAAGGTACAGAGTGACTTCCTGTAATGCTATATACATCCACCGAGCATCCGTGTTGTCGAAGGGTAGAAAGGGGTAGTTTCCGTCGACCGACGGTATTTTCCACCTGAGTGCCATACCGGGTGGAACGTTCCTGTCCTAGCGATCGCTTTAGTATGTAATCGCTTGATTAGGGACAAGGACTTTCGATTGCAGACTCTATTCGTGTCAAAGATTCTTCTCCAAGAAATTGAACAATTAGATCGGATAATTAGATGGGGTTCAGAATTACGCCAATTTCAATATGCAGGGTTGCTGCAGGACCTGAAAACCACTTTTTCTATTGGTTTATTAATTTTCATACTTGATGGTTTCTTGAAAATTAAAAAAACAAAGTTTTTAAATCTACATTTATCTTGAAGGGCAATAAATCTCCACCTTTTATCTATTTATCATGTTGAATTCTCGACGAGGAGCCCTTTTTGGTCTGAAATAAAAAGGTCAATTTAAATAGAAAGACTGAAGAAATGAGAGGAAGGAGGGGAGTGAGATAGGGGTGAGAAGTTCACCCCCACCAGAAATTTGCTCTTGTCCTTCGGGTTGCGCAAACTTTTTAGTATAGGAGAAGATGTGAAAGAACAAGAGAAAAGAACTGAGAAGAAGCGGAAGATGATCTTTCACTCCCTCGCCTCTTGGAGACAGGAATCACTGTACCGTGACCACAGGGAAAGGAGAAAGAGGTGGTTAGGGGTGGTTGGTGCTTCGTTCGCGGAGCTGGGCGCGACTAACCTCCATCGATCGTTAAGAAGGCTTACACCTACGATCCTCACACTTCTATGGTCTAAAACTCAAAAGCATACAGGGTGACAAGAAAGCAGTTTATTATTCTTCTTATTAATTTTATACCATGACTAGTTGTCCAATTTTTTAGGACAAATAGCGAAATCTTACTTCAATGATGAAATTAGATTTAATTAACTCTCTTTTAATTAATAGTAATAATATATTATTATAGACAAATTTATATTATATATAACCATATTTGTCCGTTTGGACGCATGTGATAGTTTAAAACTTCTCATTCGATAACCGAAGTTAAGTAGCGCTTAGCTCGGTTGTACTCGGATGGGAGCCGTCATATAGAATACATCTCGGATTTATTTCAATCATTTTTGACACTTGAAATTTAAATCTTGAATAAGAAACCAAATACTAGAAACTTTTAAAAATTTCATTATAATCTGATTTATTCCACTCGAATTTAATAAATTTTACGCCCTTATCGCGATAGCGTGGAGAAGGGGTAAAAAGGACGTAAAAAACATCACGTATTTTGTAAATAACCCCTAAAAGAATCTTAGATTGCATAAATATTTGGACCACCCGTTATAATTGTTAGATCTGGTATCGCTCGCCTAGTACGTAGGTAGAGAGCTTTTGCTACGAGGGTGGTAAGAAGCATGGCTTTGGCGGACTGCCCCGGGACATAAGAACACTGTGGGGTGGCGGAGACTGGAACAGGGGGAAGCTAGGGTGGAGGGTTCAGTGCGGTGGTTCGGGGAACTAAGTTGTATTGATCCCAGGCTGAAGGGGTGGAAAACCAGGCAGGGTTAGTACGTGTTCTTAATCGCCAAGTGACCGCCCTCCCACTTCCCTATTTCAGTCCTCCCACCCACAGATTCCCAACCCCCAACGGAGTCGCCAAAGGTTTCTCAGGAGGGGTGCAAGGGGTGCTTCTCTTCTAGCCACCCCAACCCTTCCCTTCTTCCTTCTCCCTCTCCAGCTTCACTAAATCGCCTTCTCTGCCGGCGCCATTCGAGCAAGCATTGTTGCAGGATTAGATGTAAGAACAATTTACATTGTTTGCTGATTAAAGTCTTTACTGCTTCGAGAATTTTAGGATGCTTGTTTTCTTTCAAGAAAAACTTAATCTTTGATATTTCTTATTTTATATTAGTGCTTCAATAAAATGATTCAATAAAGTTAATGTAGTTAATCTTGAGAAGATAAATAATTTAGTGAAACAGTTGATATTGAGCTTTATAATCTAGTTAGATTGGACTCTTGTTGCTTGTTAATGATACATTGTTCCGACCGTAGTCGCGGTTGCGTTTGATCGGATACGGGAGCTTTCTGCCTGTTTCAAGTATTAAACCTGAAGTTGAACTTTCAAGTTTAACTTCATTTGTTAGTACTGAATCGACTAATACAACCAATTATATTACTTTTAAAATATTCAGATTGAAAGATATTAAAAATGATTTAATTAATTTGGGATAATAAAGTTGTTGTTCTTATCCCCTTTAATTTTATAATTCGAGCGATTACGAATTGTGGAGAATTTCTCTCTCGATTTCTCTATACGCAAGGTTTATGACTGTTAGTACCATTTCTAAAAGGAAACAGGGAAACAATCATTGATTTCCTGTGAAATACAAGTCGGATCGCTTTAGAAGTTTAAGCTTTTTGTTCATCTCGGACGTGAGGGTTGACCGGAGTTGAAATTTACGGGATTGGATTGCACCCAGCTTTTTGTACTGTATCGTTAATTACGTTCCGATAAGTTTCGAGATTTTGCTCTAAACATAATTACTGTTTTGCAAATGCTACTTGAGTAAAAGTTTCTTGCAACACTGAAGTTAATAAGTTAATAAAATTAATAATTAATTACACTTTAATTATTAATCATCTTGATAATTATGAACTATGACACAAAACAGAAATAAGATAGGAGTCTCTTTCTCTCTTATTACGGCTTTATATTCAACGCTGAATTCTACCCTTGGTTTATTCAATATTGATGTCGTTACACTCTAAACGACCGACACACTAGAAAACATTCAAACACACAATGGGAACTTCACAATTCACTTACACTTTAAGATGTAAGTATCGACATTCAGAGAATTTGTAACTCGCCAATTTACCTTTTATGCTGTCGTAAACTATGAAACGGAATCGTTCGCGAGGGAAATAGCAAATTATTCAATTGGAAGTTTATGGATGCGCTGAATAAACGATTTGTTCCAATACTTTGCAAAATTAATTAATTTGAGACAATTATTATTGTAGATCCCAGTATTCCAGTATTTTTAAATTCTTCTATGAATATATCGTTTATGCAACGATATACTTCAGCTCATAAATCTACTTAGCTACTTATTTCAACATTTCCTTTAATTAATATCATATTAAGTTTCATCGTCGTTTTATTTCTGCATCATAATTCTTATTCCCTCTCCAAAGCCGTTAATTTTTCATAAAATGAAATCCATCCTTTCAGACGGAAAAAAATAAAAAGAATTTTGTTCTGGTCTTTTGTATTTCTCTTTTTGTGCAGGATTTCTGGTTTTCTAGGTTGCGACAGAATCTTAATCGGCTGACGGAAATACGCTGCAAGATGTATAATACTTGGTAGGAAATGACGTCATCAGTCAGTGGAGTGCAGGATTCGAGAGAATGCAAGAGGGAGAGAGAAAAGCGATGAAATGAAGAGTGAGAGAGACGGAAGCATTGTATTTGAAGGGATGTAAGGAGAGAGGGGATTTTCGTGAAATAGCGCTCGGCAGGTAGTCTCGGTTGAATTATGCTCGTATTTCCCGTCAACACATCCGATGATGTCCACGGCAATGTAACTGAAATGTATGAACGCTTTGCATCTCCCTCGTTTACATTTGCGTCTATTTACAGTAGAAACAAATTACAAATTATGTGAATGAAAGGAGTCTCTGGAGGACCTGCAAAATGCGACGTATCGTTTTTAAACTTGACATTTGACATTAAATGCTATTAATGGAGAAAATACAGTTAATAGAACGAGGGAGAAATATTTCAAATTGCAGTTGGCAATTATTTTTATCAAAACAGGGATGAAAGTAATTTGAAATGATCTGTTAATTGTATAAGTATCGTAAATTGAGTCTGAGTGTAAAGCTCTTTTACCACTCGTGGATATATTGATTTTTTATAAACTGATTTCAATAAGTGGTAAGCACAATGTTTTAGAATTGAAGCAAGGATGAGAATTTCATTATTTTGTTATTGCTTTCTCGTAGAGGCAGAGACTTTAACGATGAAAACTTTCACCATTAATTTTGACACATTTTATGATTCTAATTAAATTTTAAAAAGCAGTTAAAATTATAATACTGCCACAAGGAACAATTGTTTAATAAAAAATAACTTTTTCGAAAAAAAATATAAAAGTTGAACATTTTCAACGTGGCTTGGACCAAAGGTTCAATCAAAAAGAATTAGAAAAAATTTTCAATAAAACATCCCTTTGCGGAGGAGATATTTATTTATTTTTTTCGCAAACTGGTTGATTGCAGAAAGGTTTTCGATTTCTATAAATCTAAAATGCAATTAGTATTTTAGGACATTTTAAATTAAATAATTTTAATAACAACTTAAAAACGAATAGAGGGTCATGAAATTTAAAGTGATTGTCCCAAATTGATTAAATTTAGAGTCGTATCAGATAAGTCGCATATATTGACCTTGATTTCTACCTGTTGGTATTATGATAAAGCCGACTCAATTTAATCTATACCTTCCTTGTGTTTATTTGATTCTCTAATTGGACATTGTTTACTATTTATGATGTAGGTTTCCTGGAAATTTTCGATTGAACGAGTTCATTGTTCGCACGAAGCCTTAAGGTCTACCGACCGGAACTTTTCTTCAGTCATCGACAAGCTTCCGATCTATAGTGCGTGAAAAGTATTCTTAAATATTTATTAAATAACCTAACAAAGTTTTCTCTATAAATAGGTAATTAAAATTAAATTTCGCGAGTAAAAATAAAAGTTGAAGAGCAAGTTACTAAAATGTTTTCAAGTTAGTGAAATTTTGTGCAATAGTGCAAGTGTAGTTATAAGTGCCATTGAAAGGATTATAAGGAGGTTCGGGGTGATCAAGTGAGTTTTATTTTTATAGAAAAAAAATTTCATTTCATTTCCCCTTGACTTTTTAATTACATAATCGAAAATTGATAATTTTAGAATAAGAACGAGAGAAGCTGGACGCTGCGGCCATCGTCTCAATGGCGGTAAGTGTTTTTTAAAATTCCGTTCAATACTCGTATGTACCAATTGTACAAATGTATTGATTGGCCAAAAATTTCAGCGATTTAAAAAAAATTTAATTCGATTCCGGGTTTTAATTGCCGGTTCTTCAAAACATATATTCGTTTAAATTTCCGTAAAAATAACGTGATATTCAGGAGATCAAGTTTTAAGGGTGACATTTTGGGAAAAATAAGTCTTTTCTACTTCTCACGTCACTCTTTTATTTTCTTTAAAGCATCACGTCTGAATATGTAGTTCTCTTACTACTCACGTTATCAGAGACTTTTATAATACATTGTCTTTCTAGAATGAAATTTATCGATTCAAAATTCATTCAGCATATTTTCTGCTTAAAAAAAAAGTAGCTATATATATATATATATATATATATA
>UCOH01012049.1:0-48402 GCA_900474275.1 Synergus japonicus
TTTTTCTGGGTTTTCCCTAATCCCTTGCACGAATGTTGGACCATTTGTAAATTGTTTTCCCAGATAACACAAGGAAGGTATCTCTTTGCTTTAGCAATATATGAATGATTGATTCTGATAATTTTGACGTAGATTATTTTTTGAGGAGGCGTGTTGGATTATTTCAACAATTGTAAATATGTATATAGAGCAAAAATATAATCTACAATTCTAAGTATTGAAACGATATTTTATAAGTTGTGTGTGGTCTACTATTCTAAGAAGTTTAGGACCAAGCTTCAAGGGCTATGCGTAATCTCTATAATGTAAACTATAACCATGATTGGAATGTGTATGGTGTATGAATGTGATATTTGTCACACGTTCGTTCTTTAGTCTAAAATCGCATCTCAAAGAGTAAAGACCTGCCTTCCGAGTGTCTTGAATAAATTGATTCTTTTGTTAATTAAATAATCGTTGTTGTTCATAACCTGTTTTCCAATAGTAAGGTAGGGATCGGGTAAGTAATACATGCCCTTAAGGGCATGTGTTACTTAACATATGAGCAAGTTTTTAAACCCGGTTTTTTTTCTACAATTTTTATATTTTCAAAAAAATGTTAGTCAACATCTGTCCTTGTTCATGTTCTTGACGGATGTTGACTATAATTTTTTTGAAAATGAAAAAATTGTAGAAAAAAACCGGGTTTAAAAACTTGTTCATATGGTAAGTAACACATGCCCTTAATTTGGGCACAGTCAATTTTCAAAGTTGGACATAATGAACCAATCACGAGCGAGATTTAGCAACCATTTGTTTGTGTTTCAAGTATTGAGATAGTGTGCTTGTTGGTGAGAAACAATTGGTTGCTAAATCTCGCTCCTGATTGGTTCATTATGCCCAACTTTGAAAATTTTCTGTGCTCAAATTAAGGCCCAGATCAAAATTTGCCACAGGATTTTTCGGTTTTATTTTTTGTCCTCTATCACCCAGTACCGACTTGTTCATAGGTGGTGGGACACCCTGTATATATACTTAATTTATGGATGACCCCTTATTCGCAATTTAAAATTGAGCCGAATAGAATTTATAAAATTGACATGGTTTACTGGGCTGGCGAGTAGCAATTTGTAAATCATGTTTTGAATTTCAATTTTTGAAATGTCAATTCAGACGTTATTGTACAATTTTATGAAAATTTTTGACAGCGCAATTTCCACTAAAATGCCTCGACAATCTAAATTTAAAATACACTTTTGAATTTAAATGGTGACTTTTTTTCTCAGTTAGTAACTTTGTTTCTTTCACGAGCTTGCGTGGCCTCTATAGGTTCGATTTCCGGACATTTCGACGTTGTCGGCACAGTCTATTCTGTGTCTCGATTGGACACACAGGAAACGACGACCCATCGCAATTTCGTGTTCGTTTCACGTTTCGCTTGAAATCGTCGAAACTACTTTCAACGAGTTTCGCATCGAGCTGAAATTACAAACTTTCAAGATGGCACGACTACAAGGTTGTAGGGTGTACCTGCGTATTTAATTGAAGGTCAGGTTGCTCGAAACTTCAGGTCTTTAATCCTCCCACTCGCTCTTTTTGGGAACTTACTGTTCGCTCTAAAAGATGCGTTTTCAAAGTCTACAAAGTCTATTAACACTTCTCTCAAGGTGTGTACTCACTTGGAAAACCTTAATTAATATATTCTTTTAAACTTACAAACTCACAATACTCTGTGGAAACGTAGAAGCAAAACTTGTTTTAAAATTTTCAAAGTGAAATTAAACATCTGCATAATTTATCCGGTAATATTTAGCATTACGAATTGCTAATAGGAGTGATTAAGATCAATATTATAGAACTTGTGGCATTTGTGATCAAGAGATAGTAGAACGTGCTTTAGGGAGAATTAGATTCTCTAACGTCGATATTCCGTGACATAAATTGAGCATACCGCACACGTCTAAGAGCGAGAAGAATGGCTTGTAGTATTACCACGTGTTCCTCTATTGCACTAATTCTGCTCGAGTGTTGCACGTGCTCGATGTCTCAATTAGTTACCAAAAATGCATTCTAAGAACAACTAATTACCAAGAGAACCATTGTGAATAAAGGGAAATAATATTTTGTCTGCATAAAAAGAAAAAAGGGAGCTAACGAGGCCATTATTGCAACGCCCTTACTCCCAATTATCGACATTTATGAATAATTCAACAGCTTCAATAATTGGCTACCTATCTTAACGGGTTCTTTGAACTATATGCAGATAAAAAAGTAAATTGCATTATTGATTCAATAAAAAATGCTGTTGCTGAAATTTAAAAAAAATGTATTCATTGCCAATATCATCAAAAGTATCATATTTCCAGTAGAGGTTAATTTGATTGTGGATCTTGATTTTCTATTTTGCTATATGATATTACGACTGAGCGTTGAGAATAAATTCGAGCCTGGAATGGGAGCTATGTATATTCGAGTGCAAATTCGCTGCCAATGTGAGATCTCTGCGAATTCGTGGCAACAAAAAAAAATTTCAGGGAATATGTGATTTCCGTCAGCACGTCGACGTATGGTTACGTCGTGGAGATCATATGGATTTTGCAGCAGTAAAAAAGTCGTGCGGTCCACGCATCAGCTGACCAAGCGAATCGCGTCAGCACGAAGAACTTGAATATATGCCTTCCTTTCAAATCCAACTTTTATCACGATCTCGCCGTCTTGCTCATATTTCAAAAGTATTTTAAGGATCCTCGCTCATTTTATGAAAGTGAAACATTTTATTGATGCAAACTCTTGATTCAGGAAGATTTCCCTTTGAAACAATCTTAGTTGGAACCTGACTCCTTTCAATAGAATCGTTCTGATGCCTCGGGCAACATTCAAAATTGCTTCTGTTGTGCTATACAGAATGGAAACCGAATACATCTTGTTAGAGAAAACTTACTTTGATTTCCGTTCGCAACTATGAGTTTCTCTTTTAGTTAGGGCCTAAAATATATATTCGGACTACAAAGTGGTTATACGAATTACAAGAACTGTATAGTTTTGAAATTAATACTTATTTATCGACACTGATAAAAAAAGTTGCCCAACTTGTCCGAAATTGAAAATATTTTAGGCCCCGCTTTCCGTGTTATTTTAAATGCAGGATTTTATCTATTAAATAAACTATGTAACATTCGAAGGTATTTCCTCTATAAACCTCATTCGGAAACAATATTTCATACTTTGATACAGTGCTTTGATACATTGTTTTTTTTTTGTAAATGACCCCGCGCCTTTCGTTTATAATCACCAATTGAAATTTGATCAGCAGTCTTGGTGCACAATCGCATTTTGGTCGCACTAATTAGTAACCTAATACATCCACGCCTTTATATAGTTCTTCCATAAAATATGAAAAAAATTTTGATTGAATTTCATCAACAAACCGTTACGAAGGATAAAGTTGTGGTTTTCGGCGAGGCGTAGGCGTGAATGGATTGGGAGTATCTTGAATTCGATGATCGTCAAATTCGCAAGGGATCTGAATGTCCTTGAGCAGGCTTATGTCGAGCGGCACAAAAACTGAGACTGAAGCAGAGCATCAATAAAGCCACAGCTCCAACCAAGAGATGGCTCGACCAGGACACTGAACACTTGCCTGAAACAAAGAGAAAAATAAGCTCCTACCACTCGAACCACTTGACGATTCAAAGAGCAGTCACGAGAATGAGGGGACTCAATGCTGTCAGGATCTTTCACAGATGCCTCGTCGCTCGAGGCAAAGAACATATACCTATTCAAAAACGCCCTTTACTCTCTTCTGTCTTTTAGTTTCATGATGGAAAATAAGAGCCATGTTTTCAGAAAAAGTTGCAGTAATTTATGAGTAAATATCAAATGTCTTCTTGAATCAAGGGAAGTTCTGTTGGTGAAGAATTTTAAAAGTGTGAAAGACCTAGCGAATACACGTCCCAAAGGACATTTCTAGATGTTTGGATATAACTTTCTAAGTTAGGGAGTCAATCATGTAACTTTTCCATTTTAATATTTTATCATACAAGAACGAATGCGCGCTCCGCGCACGCATTTATCTTCTTTTTAAATATTATATAATTTATTATATTTTATATAATCTCTAATCTCTTAAAATCTATGCTAAACTTCGTGAAAATCTCTAAAAATTCCGAGAAACCTTTGAAAACTTGTGAAATCGCTTAAAATTTTCAGAAACTTTTTGAGATTCTTTTAAATTCAACAATAACAATTCAAATGTCTTTTATATCCTTTAAAATCTATTAAAAGTATTAGAAACAACTTCAAATTCCATAAAATCCCTAAAAATATAACGAAATTCTAGAAACCTTTTTAAATTTCATGACAAACTTTAAAATCTCTTAAAATTCCCAGAAAAATTCTTGAAATTTGACGGTAACATTTAAAATTTCTTTATATCTTTTATATCCTGTAAAAATATTACATGGAAATCTTATTAAATTCCATGAAATCCTTTAAAATTCTCACAGAATCATTAAATATCAGAAAAATCTCTTGAAATCACTTGAAATTATTAGAAATCTCATCAAATCCCTTAAAATTTCAGATTAATATTTCAAATTCTTTAAAACCTCATAAAACTCTTACAAAGCTGTTAAAATCCCTAAAATTTCACGAAATATCATAAAATTTCATACAATTCCACAAAATTGTTTTAACATCCTTAAAATCTTTTAAATTTCGTAAAAGTCACTTAAAAGTCGTTAAAAATGCACATAAGAACCTTCAAAATCATTAATCTCTTGAAATCCATGTTAAAATTAGTAAAAATCTCTAAAAATTTCTACAAAACTGTGGAAATTTGTTAACTCTTAAAATTACTTAAAATCATTAATGATTTCATCAAATTCCATGAAATCCTTAAAAATATTACAAAATCATTTAAATATCAGAAAAATCTCTCGAAATCTCATAAAATTTCAAATTAATACTTCAAATTCTTAAAAACCTCATAAAACTCTCACAAAGCTGTTAAAATCCCTAAAATTTCACGAAATATCATAAAATTCCACAAAATTGTTTTCATATCCTTAAAATCTCTTGAATTTCGTAAAAGTCACTTAAAAGTCGTTAAAAATGCACATAAGAACCTTCAAAATCATTAATCTCTTGAAATCCATGTTAAAATTAGTGAAAAATTAGTTAAAATCTCTTAAAATCATTAAAGACTTCATCAAATTCCATGAAATGCTTAAAAATATTACGAAATCTTTTATAAATTAGAAATATTTTTTGAAAATTCTAAAAATCTTGTGAAATTCCTGAATAAAATTCCCTACATAGTTTTAAATTCCTTATTTAAATCCCACAAAATACATATTTTAAAAGTCATAAAAGTACCTTCAAGTCCGATTGAAATCTGATCAAAGTCGTGAAAAATTCTAAAAATTCCTAGAAACTTCTTGAAATTCTTTAAAATTCTACCATAACATTTTAAAATCCCATTATCTCCCAGGAAATCTTTAAAAATTCCATAAAATTCCCTTAAAATTCCTAGATTTTCAATATACCTATTTTGAGTTTAGACTCGTGACACAATGATTATTAACGAAATCAAATTCAAAATTTCAAATTCAATTCACGCGGAATTTACGATGCGGCAAATATCGATTGTCGACAATCACTATCGATATTTACACGACGAATCAGGAGTGCGGAATAGGCGTTACGATATTTCGACTTCGATTCAATCATTTTTTTAGAATAGATTGTTCTTATATTCTCGTAGCGTGACACACATATACAAGAGGAAAATTACTATTACTCATTTATTTATTTGTATTAAACTCTAAAAACATCTTTTGTCACGTTTGTTTGAAAACGTCTGGGAAATCAAGTAGGTGACACTCGAGGTGACAAGCATAAAATCATGTAGAAGATACCGAGTTGTATTATTCTTTAAAACGCAGCGACGTATGAACAGTTGAACACCCTCATAACTTTCTTGACATTCTGGAAATTGTTGCACAATTTTCCTGCTAAGAAAACTCACTCCGTCGGAGAAATCCGATTTGAGATAGCTTAGCATATTCTGGAATTGTGGAAATTAACTGAAAGTGCAATTCGTAGAGTTGGAAACTAGAATTGATAATATGGAAAATAGAGTTCAAATTGCAGTCTCTGCATATATTTTTTGTAGTTAGAAAATACTCAATGCATATATACCTTGAAAAATAAATTCAAATTTCGTTCAAGATTTAGTTCAGCTTAGTAAGCAAAGCATATTATTTTCCTTTATAAAGTGCAAGATAAGACGCGAATAGCCAAACTCCTTTTGGTAAGCGTTCAACAGAGAAAAATAGAGAAGAGAAAGAAACGAAATGAAGAGAGTGAGAGAGAGAGAGGAGATTGAGGGTTGAGCAGCGAAAGGGTTCCTTTAAAATATGGTAATGACTGGAAGCGTAGTTTTCGCAGCGTTTAAACCGACGAAGTAGACAGTGACTTGGATGTCGTCATTGGAATGGGAACTCTCTGTCGTCAGGGGGCCATTAAATCTGTCATTTAGCCTCCAACCCGGTTTGGAGTGGCCAATACTCACCGAGATTGTAGATATTTGCTCCTCTACCGCAGGATTCTCTGACTTCTCGGTTATCCCACCCTATTGGGTACATCACAAGTCCCCCGCATATCATCACTGCTGTAACATTCACAAAAAGGTTCATTAATCTCTTCAGTCTTAAAAAAATCTCTGAAATTATGTCACATCAATTAATAATAATACTATCAATTCTGTTTTTCCACGTATAAGAAACTCATCCTTTGTTCAGCTCGTTTATCGCGTTGTCTTTGCCTTGAATTTTTTTATCTGTCTATTAGTAATTATGTCAATTTGACACTTACGTCAAATATGTTATTTTTATCATGTTATATAGATTATATAAGTCATATTTCAAATCATATCAGTAGAATCAGTATAGAGAATCAGTGGATAATCAGTAGAATCAGAATCAGCAGAATCGATTTTCGAGTGAATGGTCCCTCATACATGAATCAAAATACAGATTAATGGACAATATAAAAAGAAGGTATAAAAATTCGTGCACGGTGATGAGATTTTGCGATTTAATTTCAACTACAGTAATCAATTTCAAAGAATATCACGTGCAAATTGAATAAACGAACGACATGGGAAATGCATTGATGGTATAAAAGCTTTAATGTCCTTTAGAGAGCGATACTATGTGACGAATGGCGACGATCTGGGTGTGAAATATACAATTTCCTAGGAAATGAAAACGTTAAAAAATTTACACTGTTGAATTAAAATTTTCAACCCCGGATTTTAACGCTCTAAATAAGTCAGGAGTAACGAAGAAGACTTCGCAGAGCTCCACCCAAGGGACCATTAGCTGGCGATTAAACTAAAGTTCTAGAATTAAGTCGCTTATTCCCTTTAAGTCCTATTAAAGGAGAAGAGTAGTGAAATTATGAAAATTCAAATTATTTTCACGAGCACATTAAAACTTCTCATCTCCTACTTTCAATTTTAACTGCACTTATTAGATTATTTATTGCCAGTCGTTTCTGTTTAAGATCGAGGGGTCATAATTTTATAATCGGTTGACATAAGCTATCTCTGGAATTGTCCGCCAATTAATTGTATAATCACTTTCAGCAATTTTTCAAAATGATTCTCATAGAGTAACTGAAATTCTTTACAATCTTTCGAAATCTTTTGAAATTCTTGGCAATCTTCTGAAATCTGTAAAATAAACTATAAAAGCTGTATAATATGACAAAAAAGACAGAATTGATATATGTTTGTATTGCTATGATGAAAAAATTTGAATACATTTCTATTGGTTGATAAAAGCTTTGTGCAAGTTTGAAAGGTGATAGGGTGGGGTTTTCAAAGGGTGAATGAGCTACTTTAATGGCAAAAGGAGGTACTCACCAGATAGGAGTTGGAGAGATCCGAGAACCCGAGTGTGCTTCGGGGTCTTAAGAACATGTGGAAGGAAAGAGGATGCTGCCGCCAAAAGGGTGAGTGCCCCAATCACGGCGATGGCTACTCCGACGCCAATGGTCACTGTGCTGGCTTGCCACCACGGGCTGGGAATATCCCAAAAGCTGAAAGTTCAATTCATCCCATAAATATAGCACACTGTTTCTTACCTCGATGCCAAGAAGCAAGAATGCCTATAAAAAGCTTAACATTTTCTTTCACAAAAAATTAAAAAGGCTCAGTTTTTAATTGTAATTGATTAGACAATTCTTCACAAGGATTGGCTTGAAGTTTCAGACGTCTAGTTCGATAAACATTTTTATTTCAAGGGATTTTAATAGAGATTTTAAGTGATTTCGGAGAATTTCAAGATATCTTAATGAACTTGAAAGGATTTTTTAAATAATTCAAAACAGTTTAAGGATTTTCAAGAGTTTCAACAAGATTTCAAGGAATTTTTATAAGCGATTTTTATATTATTTATCAGAAGGCCATTCCAGAGATTTTTAGAAATTTCTATAGATTTCATAAGATTTTGGTGATAAGTGATTGTAAGGAATTCAATGGATTTTAAAAAAGAGTTTCTAAATCCCTTAAAATTACTTGAAATTCTGTAAAAACTTTTAAATCTGTACATTTTTCACTGTAAATGTCTTGAAATATCCTCAAATCTCTTGAAATTTTTTGAAATATTTTGAAATCACTGAAAATTCCTTAAAATTCCTTAAAATCAATTCAGATGTTTTGAAATCTTGTGAAATCTCTGAAAAAATCCATTGAAAACTTCAGCTCTTTTAAAAATCCCTTTAAATTCCTAAAATCAATCAAAATCTCTTAGTATCTCTTGAAATTCCTTAAAATTACTCTGTACCTCTTGAAATCCTATTATAATTTGTGAAATCTTATAAGATCTCTGGGAATTCCTTAGGATTATTGAAAATCTTTTGCAATTCTTTAAAGTCTCTTTAAAATTCTAATAAATCCCTTTAAATTCTCTAAAATTGCTAAATAAAAATTTTGGGTTTTGGAAACACTGGAAACTTTTTTTTATGATCATTCCAATAAATATAAAAAAAATCGTCAGATTAGACGTCTGAAACTTCAATCCAATTTCACAAGGGTTGATTGCTCTTGAAATATGATATACTTTCGCTCATGAAATTTCTTAAAATTTGTTGAATCTAAAATCTTAAAATCGTTTAAAATTCCGAAAAATCCCTTAAAATCCTTTAAAGTATTTTTAAATGTCTTAAAATCTGTTGTACACTCTTAGTTCGAGTGATCAATTCCATGGTGAAGAAGGTTTGCTCAAAACAAAATATATTAATTTTTTTTATGAAGTGATTCACTTGACTGCTTTTAATTTAATGTACCTCTGGCAATAAATGGATTGAAACTTTCTGCAAGGAACGAGAATTTGACGAAGCTTAAAATCCTTCGAGCTTAAAGACCTTAAGCCCTCTAAAAGCAATTCGTAAAACGTGGTCGCGTAGCAATAGCTCTAGAGCAACAATAAAGGTTTACAGGCTGTCGTAAAATTACGACACTGGTGAAAACTAAACCGTTTAAAATTACTTCAAAGAATTAGAGGTATTTACTTCAGTCTTGATGAGAAATTCTCCTCAGAGCAAATTGAGGTTCAAATTATTAAAGTTTATATATTTTTTTCAATATAATATCTATAAATCTATAAATGCAAGAGTAGTTAAATATTACATTATTTCTGGATAAGTTTAGATAATCCATAAATTTTCTTAAATAAATAATAGATAATATAATCACATTTTATATTCCATAAATTCAACTCTCTACTAATACAATAATCGAGAAAAAAAGTTCTAAAATTTATTCCGTATCTTGCTCGCAATACAACCTACATAGTTAATTCCTTTAACTCGGAACTTCTCTACCAAAGTAAAGAAA
Source organism: Synergus japonicus (assembly GCA_900474275.1). Lineage (NCBI taxonomy): Eukaryota > Metazoa > Arthropoda > Insecta > Hymenoptera > Cynipidae > Synergus > Synergus japonicus. The sequence goes on from UCOH01012049.1 coordinate 9,884, forward strand.
TGCTAATTGCAATCCGTCTTTTGCATTTTCAGTCCCAGTTCTCGAAGGGATACTTTTGTCTTGGAGAATTTACTCAACTCAATTGATAATTACGCTTTTGTTAGTAACAGAAAATCGTCTAAAAAGAAAACTTCTCGGACAGTATACTGCTAAGTATATATGTACGAATTGTGAAAAGTAGTCAAGCTCTCTATAAAGTATTTAAATAGCTTATAAGCTGTTACCTCTTCATACAGTTTATGTGTACATACATAAACTCTATAAAAGTAATACGGTGTTTGATTTTAAGGTAGTCATTAAGGGGTTATTCTACTTTATACGCTTAAAAAAAAGAGCTATTTATTTATGATAAAACATATCTTAAAATACGTAAAAAAAATTGTTTTTTATTTATTTTATTGCATTGTTATTGTTTTAAATGCGTTTTTCTTAAAACAGCGTTTTGGAAACGGTCCCAAGGATTTTATGAAAACTATTCGACCGATCCTTATAAAATTTAAACCACACATTCTACATATATTGAACTAGGTCTGTTGCCTATAATATATGAAAAAATAACATTTTTACTATTTTTTTAAACAAAAAAAAACAGTGAGAAAAATGCATTTTTTAAAATTTTTGTCTGCCATTTTGTTATTTTTTCATAAGTATTAATTATTATAGGCAACAGACCTAGTTTTAGTAATACTGAAGCAAACCCACTTTGGTTTTTTTTTTCAACTAGTCGTTACCGCTCTCCAAATCTGAATTAGTGAAAAGTGAGCCACTAATTTACTTTAGTGAAAATTTTTACTAATTATTAGTTGTATTTCACTATTTCAATTCGCAGTTTTTAACTTTTCACTAAAGGTTTAATTAAAAATAACTAACCGTTTACCCTTTTGATTTTGAGAAACCTTCGCACAGTCATTATTTTTAATATAAACATTGAGTAAAGTTAATAAAAAAAAAATTTTTTTATGTAGTATAATACTTGTTTTATCATACCTAAAAATATTTATTTCCATATCGTTCATGATATACTCAAAAAAAATGTTCAAAAATAGCTCTTTTCTTCAGCTTATAAAGTAGAATAACCCCTTAAGGGCATGTATTACTTACCCGATCCCTATCTTACCGACATTTTTATCTCTGTAACGCTATGTCTACATTTATTGAGATACCACGTTGAAAATTTATATATTTGAAACTAAAGCCTTAAGGCACGTTTGTCTGGTCTTAAATATTGACATTTTTAAAAAACAAATTTTTTCAACAAAATGTTTTTTATTTTTACAAAAATTTAAGACCAGACAAACATACATTAGCATATTTTCTTTAATTTTATAAATTTTCCATTTGATATCTTTATAAATGTAGACGTAGCGTTACAGAGAAAAAAATGTCGGTAAGGTAGGGATCGAGTAAGTAATAGATGCCCTTAAGTTGTTTCGGCCTTTGAGAGCACGAATTAATAACGTTTTAGCACGATATAATACACACTAATGCTCATATCACGTATAATTTACTGGGTTCATGTGCTTTCTCTATTTAATGATTACGATCATACCGCTAACTTTAATAAACGATGTATACAGCTTTGAAGGGACATTTCTGCTGAATTAGGATCCGAAACCAATTCACTAGCAAAATGAACTCAAAAAGCTTGATTTCGGGTGAATATGTATTTAGTGCTTCAAACGAACTTGAATGCAACTAATTCCCTCTTATTTTAATTAGGAAAAGCGACAAGTGACGGCTGCTAATGATTTATACTTGACAGAGAATTTAATTAAATATTTACTTTTCCGTAATGTTAAAAGGGAAAAATAAAGAAGTTTAGAGGGTAAGAGATTAAGGGTATAATGAAAGGACAGAAGAAAGCCTCTATATTTGCGAACTTTGGCATATAACAGAAGGCGAACAAAACAGGAAAAGTACCACGTGCTGAAAAGTCTTTTTGTTGAGAAGGGAAATGGCATTCTCTTTTCTCATGAAAAGGAGCAACATCCCTTGTGGTATTTTGTCATATGCACCCCATCGTGATTCACCAGAGTTGCTATTTTCGCGCAAAGTGCTTTTGTTTTCATTTTTTTACATTATCTAGACGCGAGATACCTACATTTTCCCTTTCAGTGAGTTTTCACATCACAAGCAGAATTTTTATAACTAATTCCTCTAGGCGGTCATTTTCATAATTATGAAGATATTTTTTCTTCTATGAAGCATTTCTCTGTGTAATTCAATAGAAATTCATGGCATGACTTTATATTAATCAACGGCAATGTAAAAGCAGCGAATACTGCAAAATTCTCAACTTCTTGGCTGTAATCCATACGAGTAACAGACATTCAAAAAGGAAGGATAAGAAAGCAGAAATTTTTTCTCTGAAGTGGATGGTATTTTTTGCGAATACTGACACGTCAAAGTCGCTATTTTAAAAGAAAATTACATACAATTTTATCCGCGGGAAAACAATAGCGCATTCATTGCTTGGAATATATATAACGAAATTAATGATATTTTCTAGTAGATTGATGATGCATTTTAGGCATTCGTATAATAAATGTACTATCTAAAGTGAAAAAGATAGCCTCGCAGCAGGTGTCGTAAGTTAAATTTTCCACGAATTTACACGTAGCCGGACAATTGGAAAACAGCTTAGCGCCCGACTGTACTTTTGGAGAGTTCACGTAACTAATGTGCCCGCAGACTCTGGTAGCACGTAATTCGCAAACATTCATTTTCGTAAAAGAATCGGCTCAGAGAAATAATAGTACACTAAAAGACATTCATCTATTTCACTAATTTCTAGAGAACTCAAGAGACTCATATATTTTAACATTCACTATCTCCATAAAGGTTTTACTTTATTGATTTTCATAAACAAAAAGAGCACAAATAACACAAGTATCTCGTTTGATCATTTGTCTGTCAATATTATATATTGAAATCGATGTCACAGAAGACTTCAGACGAGATAAAGTTGATTAATATTAAATTGAAACGTATCCATCAGACAGATCACTGTCATCGCAAGCTTTGTGCAAATTTTCCTCTAAAAAAATGAAAAACTCTTTTTTCCAGTGATGTATTAGAAAATTTTTCGGTGAATACACCGATAAATCTTTCGTGTAACAGTTAAACGTCTGCCAAATAGGAAACAATGCATCACGAAGAAAAGAGCTTCGATAAATTTAGGAGCGCAGTAAAATCAGGATTTCGTGTGAAAATGAAAGAATGTCAAAGCAAACTATGTTCATTTATTTTGCACGAACAACGAAAAATATCCAATGAAATTATTCTTTCATATTACGTTCAAACATTTATATTCAAACATTTTCGTCCAATTAAACTGAAATTTAGTTTCAAACTACATAAAATGTAAACAAGTTATATTTACTTGGTTGGGTTTCTGCATTTGAATAAATGGGTACACTTACCTGGAGTACCTAGCACACTCGTATACTATTTCTGGAGTAGCGTTGGGCGCTTTGATTTTAGGATAATTGCATCGTCTAAACGAATTGAAGTAAGCGTCTGCTTTTCCCATCAGTCGTCCCTAGAACATACATAAAAGTAAAATTCATTATTATCGCCTCGCAGAGAAAAATATAAAAAAACAGAAAGAGGCAAAGGAATTTTTTATTTCAGTCACGCATCAAAAACTCTCATTTGTGTTTTGAATATGGCTGTGAAACAAGAAAAATCAAAAGAATCAGGAATTATTAGAAAGCAGTTTTATTTTTAATTTTCAAGATTAATTCTTAACTACATGGTTCTTTCAATTTTCCTCAAATTTTTTCCAATCTTTATTTTTTCCAAAAGTTAATTTTCATTGCTATTTATACAGATTTTTATGAGTCAGTAATTAAACCATAAATGTGGAGAACTTTTATACAGTCTGCTTTATATTTTACTTTGAATTATATTTTGAAGCAGTTTTTATTAATATAGCAGCTTTTGAACTTTCTGAATGAATCATATTACTGTAAAGCCCTAATTTAGAAATTTTAATACAGGGGTTTTCAACTTTTGTGCATGCATGCAGGTTCTCCTTTAGTAGCTATGTATACTAGGATTTGTAGAGACGAGAAACGCAGCAAGAGCGAATGCAAATTTTTCTATGCATTTATTCATTTCGGTCACCGACAGTTTAATACACGGGGTGTTCTCCAAAATATATAAACACCTCCCAAAATACACAGAGAGAAAGTCAATTTTGTAAATGCTGATTTATTATCAGCGAAATATGTACATAATTTTATTAAAACAAATGAATTCATGTATCGAACAATATATAAATCAATCATCTATTGGAAATTGATAAAACTGAAATATTTAAAATGAAAGAATCTATAGATTTGAACTACTGTAGATTTTGAACTACTCATAAACTTAATTACAAACTAAGAACAATAAACAATTCTTATTCAAATATATATATATATATATCCATTTTTTAAGCTGAAATTTTGCTCTTTTCGGGCACATTTTATCTGGTGGAACACCCAGTGTAAGCCTCCATCACTCGAAGAACTTTCAAATGCTTTCCTTAGAATTTAAAATCAGAAGGAGACTTAGGATGCAAAGACTGAGACTCTGAAGAATGGGTGCTTCAAGGGAACTGAGGAGTGAGGAATATTATTCATTCATCGGGATTTTAGTTAGAATCTTAAATCGATGGCTTCTTCAATGAAATCGACAGATTCGAAAAGTAGATTCCATCTTAATATTCGATATTGAAGGAAAGCTGTTCAAATTCTTATGGAAAGGAACTCCGCATAGATTTTTTTTATATCAAAAATTCAATATTCATATCAAAATTAACAACAAGCTCTTTAATTAAAAATAAAATATTGTATTTAATAATATTCCCTTCAATATCGCTGTACGAACTTAGTAAATAACTTTCAAAAAGGCCACTTCTGTGTACATGACGTTTACGCTAAAGGAAGTAAGTTTACAACCTCACTTAAAACTAGAAGTATCTTATGATTTAATATCCTTTGAAGATGTTTGATATAAATTTGATAACTTTATGACAAGAATATCCGTTTATTTTAACTCGCTGCTAGTTAAAAGACAGAATTGGGAGGAATAAACGGTGAAAAGATAAAAAAATAAAATAATACCAGACTGATAGTAATCTACATTATACAGTAAATACCCACCATTCGTGGAAACTTTTACGTGTAGCCGAAAGTACGTAAATCTTTTGTATCTCCGATATAAAAGTGCGACGCCGGAATATAAAAGAAGTGGAGAAAGCACATGCATTTTCCGTGGAACGCAATTAAATAGAGATTTGTCAGCCGATGGTGAAATTGGCCGTGAAAATATCGGACTTTTCCCTTGAATTACTCTTAGCCAAGTTTCATTATTATTCTGACAATGTTCGCCTTCTCGAGGAGTTTAATTTACTTCTGTAACTTACTCGAATGCTTTTTTTCATGGAAAAGAGTACAGACAGGTACACTGAAGCCAATGCAGTCCCAATGGGACAGATTTTAGAACAGAAAGAAAGTTCTTCAACATATACCTCAAAACATGAACTTTGCATTTCCCTCTATAATTACTTCGGGGATCTTGCATTCAACTTTATTATCTTTACTAGTTTAGCGTTACAGCTTTCATCTAAATTCTCTTCACCTTTCAAACGATCTTTTCTTAAAATTATGCTCGGAATATTTCATGAAATATTTTATCAAGTAGCTAATAAACGAGGGAATGAACCAAGGAAAATTGACTTATAATGCGCAACTAATTGTTTTATTAAACTGAAGAAAGCTATTTTAAATGTAATATTCAACTCAGAGTCTGAATATCTAAATTCTATAGCTCAAATCAATTTCAATTACAGTTTTAATTGAGTATGACTTTCTATGAAGGAATATCGTTTTATGAAATCCTGAATGGAATAATTATAACTATGCTTAAACATCGAGGAAGAATATCTGGATAGGACACTCAAGAGTTCTGAGAACTTTGCCTTACAGTTTCTGCAGGAGCCTTTACCCTATTGAAATCTCATCCTTATTGAAAATTAATGATTCACCGAATACAATTGCGAGTTACATTGAGTTCAATCTAAAAGGATTATTGAAGTATTATCTAACACAATTTTCCGCCAATTGCGATATCATTCTTCTATATTCCGAAGCTTTTATATTTAAAAGCTTCCCTTTTAATCCTTTTTTAATCAAATTTTTACTGATCCGCTTAACATTACGTAATGCAAAAATTTATTCTCCTTTTACTTTGAGTATTGTGTATAACACGTGCTCGAATATCCTTATATCCTAATTAGCTTTGAAACTAGATTCATTTTGAATAAAAAAAAACTTTGTATTTTGTTCAGAAGCCAAAGCATCGAAGAATATATTCTTTTTCACTGAAAACAATGTTTGGTGCGGACAACAAAACTTTTTGTTACTATAGAAGCAACAAAAATTGTTTGGTTGGCACAACCAAATCTTGGTTCTTTCAACAAACTTTTTGTTAATCCAAGAAAATTCATTTGAACCAACAAAATCTCAATTTTGGTTGAATTAACAAAACTTTGGTTGGTTCAACAAAAATCTTTGTTGCTTCTCTATAGCAACAAAATTTTTTGTCGTCCGCACCAAACTTTTTTCTTAGTGCAGACAAATCCTAAAGTTTCCACACTTTAGACTCAGTTAAACTACTTCGTATCCAAGCTTTCATGCTTGTATCTACAAGAGTTCCATGAATAAACTTTGAAATGCTACTAGCGATTTAGAGAAGTTGTATTTAAAGGTATTAGAGAATATTTGACCATGCATATATTACACATATCTATGATGTAAACACGATTTAAGCTCCTTCAACTTACGACCCAGTGTCAGAGGCTCCTGTTAACAGTTGAATTTGCATAACTTACACCCCCTGTTTATGACCCCGTAAATTTTGCTTGTGTATCATTGTTTTGAGCACGTTGTGTACATGTATGTGTGATATACATGTTACACTCTGCACTGCAACATAATACGCTTTAATGTGCTTTCTCAATGTATCACACACTTTTGCATGTGGACGAAGTTCTGAACGATCAAATGAACCAATTTTTACACTGATTGACTTTTAAAATAAAACAGTGTTAAAATATTATCTCTGTATTCTATACTGACCTTTTTACACGGAGAAAACTGGATATGAAACCGTAATATCTAGCTATTTAACTATGGGACGACTATCTAGATATTTAGATATAATATCTTGATGTTAAAACCTAATATCCAATATTAAGATATTGGATGCTAGAATATTTGGATTATATATTTTAATATCTGGATATTAAGTTTTAATATGAAGATATTATATCTAAATGTCTGGATAGTCGTCCCATAGTTAAATAGCTAGATATTACGCTTTAATATCCAGTTTTCTCCGTGTATATTATATTTTACTCACTCGTATTTACTCAAAAACTTCTAAACTACTATGCTAATAGTATTGAATAAAGCTCTGCTTAGATTTACATCTCTTATAGGTACACGCAAAAAAGAGTTTTCGAGTAAAAGGCACAAATTATCATTTTTTTTTTTTTAGAAAATCGATATAAATGTTAAATACTACTGTTTTTATTTTGAATTTTTGCCACTTGCTCGTGATTACTATATAAATTGCAACTTTTCACAAAAAAACTAGCTTAAAATACAATTTGCATTTTGATTTTTTGCCACTTTCTCAAAATTACTATGCAAATCATAATTCTAAGACAGTAGCATAGCTGAAAATACCATTTACATAAAGCAATGAAATATTTCAAATTATAAAAACTACTTTTTTTAGCACTTTTGACTAAAAGGAGTAGCAAAAAGTACCATTTAGAAATAGTAAAATGGTATTTCGGCGAAGAACTTAGCTGAGATTTTGTTCACGAAGTCCAAGCGTTAAATAGCTCAGTCGATTAGTGCGTGCGTATTAGATTTTTTATAAGTTACATTGTGAAATTTACCATTTGAAATAGTACTCTTATATTCTGAATCGTTTTTTTTTTTTTTTGGAGAAATAGTATAAAGTGCTAAATGACTTTTCAAAGCGCAAATCAGCCACTTCGAAATGGTACTTTTTGCTCTGATTCCGGATTACATTCTGCCATTTACTTTTTTTGCGTATAGCAACATACATTAATTATAATAGCACATATCAGGATTAAATTTTCAGGAATTTCAATATATGATAAATAAATTTCTAGAAAAATAACATATGAATTAGTGGTCAAAACAAACTATATTATTCTGTTTTGTTAGATTATTAACGTGCACTATATAAGCTGAGTTGAGCTACAAAATCGAATTCCATTTGCGTGAAATTCTGCTACTAATACTATTACACATTATTACTAAGAGGATTCTACACATATATGGGTTGACATTTAAACTTGGAAATGATTATTCAGGAATCAAAGCAAACTATTTTCAGATTCTCGCAAAATTCTCCAAACATGAACTCTCTCTTATTTATACTTATTTAATTTATCGAATAATATGATTTCTTTTCGTAATTTCTTTTTGCTTTTTTTCTCCTTAATTTAATTACGGAAATAGTCGCAGAGATTAATATTTTAATTCGCAGTCACTGGTGTAATGTAGAGTACTCAAGTGAAATTACTAAAGTTTACTTAAGGCCAATTTAGTAATAGGAAAGTCAACTTTCGTAATAACTCGAACTATGTGCTATTTGGGTACATCGTAAATTGGTACACTTTCGAGTCGGAAGTTTTACCCATGCGATTTGTTGTTCCGAAAATAAATCGGCCTTAAGAATAGAGTTTATAATCAACATTTAACTTTAGAAATTAAGATTCCCAGAAGCTGTTGTTCTTTTCAGAATGAAAAAAGTTAAATAATAAAATAAATGTCAATAAGTGGAGCAAATTCATCTATATTGTCTTTCATGGAATTTCTTCCAAATCTTCGAGTTTAAAATATTCAAAAATTAATTTCACACTCAATTTAATTAAGTTCAATTATCGTTAATTAATCAAGAGATTGCAAACTCCTGTGTAACAATCACTCACTGTAATTGCTAGACGTTAAGCTTGGAGAATTCATTAACAGAACTGGCAAATTCTACAATTGATTGAAGATCGATACATGAAATGAATACAATTTGATTTTCCGAACTGATGTAGACCAAGAAATTAGTTTGTACATTTTGAAAATTATTCTTTAAACATCTGTTTAATTAATTTCCATATATTTACCAGAGTAATTGAATACCCAATAAATAAGGTATACACCATTTTAATGATAAATTCATAGTATACACTTTGCTTTGTTTATCTGTATTCATGTTATTTGAAATTTACTTGTGTTCCTATATTTTCAAACAGATAGAATTTCGTTCTTTATTCAATTATCCCCCATCAATATTGTCTCACTCGAATTAACTGCCGTCCAATCAAAAATGCATATAACAGATTTTGTTGTTCGAATGTCCAAATGTCAGTTGGTACAAAATTCCTGAAAATGCGATTAATGCGATTTATGATTGAGCTCCATTTTCTCTTTAAAATAAATAATTATTCGTCCTCTGGCAATGCAATCGCACAAATAAATCCAAGCTCATCCGGCTGTACGTGTCATGCGAGTTTCAGAAAGCGATTTGAACAATTTAAAACAATTATTATTATTCACTATTATTCGCTAATATTCAGTTGAGTCATGGAACTTCAAGCAACATTTTATAATAATGAAATCCTTTTTTATTGAAGCAATTGTCACGTGTATTCTCAGCAATAAGAATAGAAATCTTAATATTTATAATAGAATTTGAAAAACATGAGGCACACGTGTTTACGATTTTCAGCACGCACGCGTTTCTGTTTTTGGACGATTTAAATATGCCCTCACGCTCTGCTTAAGACGAGGGTGAACGCTTTGTAAATACTCTATTCTATTTCAGTCTTTGAGTTGAGAAATCTCTTGAAATTGATTCAAATTCATTCATTCCCTTTTTAGGAAGTAATGATATCGAAAATTTGAATTTGCAATAAAAAAGTTTCTTTCATCTCAAAGTACATCGACATCTACAAAGCAATAACAAATAATTCTATATTTGTCAAATTTGCAACGATTTTGAATCCAGATCAACATCTTTTTTCCAGAAATATTAATTAAAAATGATTTTTCACCGTGTAAAAAGTGTTATCGCTTTCTTATTTTACTAAACTCTCGTGGAATTCGTTCCAGCTGCCTCTACTTTACTTAATGATTATGGAACTGCAGTGAAATATTCCTCATTTAATTCTATAGTGCATCAAAGTACACTTTTATTTACTTTTATTTACTCTTTAATTTACTTTTCAAATAATTCAGTTTTTAATTACAGACTCTGTATATAATTAAAACAAACGTAAATATTAATATTAGTATTAGTTATATTGTAAGTAAATATTAATGAAATTATTTATGAAATAAATTGCTGTGCTCGAAATTATTGAAAAAAAAACAAGTGAAGCGTGTTAAAAAGAAATTCAATTTAATTTCGATAATGGATGTTGCAGGAAACATCAATATTACAACCCGTTGTCACATTAACGTCATTTTTCGCTCTTAATACAAAAATTGTAATTTAACGTCAAGTACCTGAATCCAATAAGGCAGATAAAATCCAGAACACGCCAGGATGGATGCCACAGTGGACAAGGTCGCCCAGAAGATGCACAACACTGTCATCTCACTTATCAGTTTTATCTCAAACTCTGATCATTTTTGCTTGGCTGCACTGCCCGTGTAATGTAAATCCGGGTGAAGAGTACACACCGGAAGTACTCCTCCCTCAAAATCACTCGATCAACCTCACTCAATGTGCATTATCTCGATTGAGTGCAAAGCCAGTGACGGCGTTAATTAGCTCGTTTACATTAAAATTCACATCCAATACCCGGCCTTATCCAGGGCCTAAATTAGTTTCCACTTAGTCTGATTGATCGTCGTATCGATTCTTCTTTTTCTTCTCCCATTCGTTTAAATTCGTCATCCGAACTCTCGCAGTCGCGATGAGTAAGAAACACTTCTGGTTCAGGGTCTCCGTCTAAACTAGATTAAAACTCGTGAAACAAAACCTGGTCCGCCGAGTCAGCGTTTAATTATAAACAGGCCGTAATTATAGCCCGCTGGAGTGCTTTTTGAGCGAATCGCTACGAGTTTTCGTAAAGCCCGTTGGCGCCGGCTTCTTCCCTAACAGATATTAAAAATTAAAAATAGTTCGGCGAGTTTTACTTTAATTTAGTTTTACTCGAGGCTTTACTTTAGTCTCTCGTTACTCTTATCTGCGGCGAAGTGGGTACAACTTATAAATAGGTATTCAAGCTTAATTATAATGTTATTATAATGTTCTTATAATTTATAATACGATTATAATTTACTTGAATTGTATTATAAGAGATGCTTCGAGAGAGCGCTGAAAGTCGCGCGCGGCGCCGCGTCGTGAAGGCGACTGATCCGTTTTTCGCCTCGGGTCTGCGCCAGCAACTCTCTAGTATCCCAGCCGAACAGACAAACACTGATAGCAACGACCAACCACATTTGCAGGGGCCAGAGTGTGAAGTGTACGTAAATATATAGAGGGGAATGGATTTGGGTGTGTGGAGGCGCCCCAAAGCGTGTAAACGTGTGTAAGCGCACGTGTCAGGCATGCGAGGGTGTGTGCGCACGTGCAAAATGTAAAAGTATTGAGCGTGCGCACTTCACTTCATCTCTCTGTCCAGCTTTAACACCCCACATGCTATCCTTTCCCTATTCAATGGATATTTGGCGAACGACCTACCCCACGCGTGCCCTTGGAACTTCCGAAACGGTAACTTACTCTCAAAGAAGTTCAATCGCCCTGCCCAGTCTCGAGGTCTCTGCCGATGCGTTGACATCTGCCGATGACAGCCGGAATTCACGAATATTAGCGAGAGAGTTATTCGCTTTGTTTATCATTTTCTTTCCCGTTTTCAATGTTATGAAGCATTAGAACTTTGAATATGTTTTGTTATAATATTTCATGGCTTGAGTTATTTTATGCATGAGCTATGGCAGTTTATGAGGGCAGTAATAATTGTAAAAGCCCTTCACAGAGTCTGTCATATAGAGAGATAGCCCTTCTGTTTCATGTCCTAGTAAAATGGTTCTTCCTTAGAAACTGTTATAACAACAGAATATTGAACCCTCTTTTTTACGCTTTATTTATTTTATATTTCATATTTTTTTTTTAATCTTATGGATTCCTTTCTGCTTCTTCATAGGGGAAGCTTTGTTTTCGATACATTTTCTAATATTTTTAAAATCGTTTAATTAAACTTTCCTCATGTGATAAATGTCTAATAATCAATTGTCAGGATGTTTGTATGTTTGTGTATGTGTATGTGTGGCTGTTGTGTGTATTAACTTAAAGACAGTTGTAGATAAATTGATGAAATTTGTAGGATATATTGGAACCACTAATATCTCAAAACGTGCCAAAGGATTTTTCAAAATATTGAATTTTAACATTTTTATGTAGATTTTGAATTTTTGTAAAATTGCTTTTTCGACTATAACTTCTCAAATAATGATAATTCAAAGCTTATGTAACGGAAAGAAAGATTCCTTTCATCGAAACGAATCGATTGACCTGTATGATTAATGAATTTTATAGAATTTTAAGAAAATTATAATTATTTTTAATTTTGAAAATTGTTAATGCTTCCTCTATGAGGAAGCAAATTTATTTGCAACATTATCATACTGAGGAAGCAAAGTGCTAAAAAATGAGCACAAAAAAATATAAATATAGTTAAATGGAACACCCGAGATCGAATTCACAGCTAGTTTATAAAAGGATGATCTATTCTAAAAAGATGATTGAATCGAAGTTGAAATATCGTAACGCCTATTCCGCACTACCCAGTGGGCAAAAAATTGAAAGAAGTTTTTAGAACGTCCTAAAAACTTCCTATATCAGGCCAAAAAACGTATTTGGAACATTGGACGTTTTTTGGCCTGACATAGGACGTTTTTAGGGCGTTCTAAAAACTTCTTTCAATTTTTTGCCCACTGGGTATTCCTGATTCGTCGTGTAAGTATCGATAGTAATTTTCGACAATCGATATACAGTATACTTGCCGAATCGTAAATTCCGCGTGAATTGAATTTGAAATTTGGAATTTGGTTTCGTTAATAATGATTTTGTCACAAGTCTGAACTCGAAATACATTAAAAATCTAGGAATTTTATGAAATTTTTTAAAGATTTCATGGGAGATAATAGGATTTAAATAAGGAATTTAAAACTTTATAGGGAACTTCATTGAAAAATTTCAAAAGCTTTTTATGATTTATAAAAGATTTTTTAAATATTTTTAAAGATTTCATGGAATTTGATGAAATCTTTAATGATTTTGTAGGTTTTTATATGGATTTTTAATGATTTTAAAGTGATTTTTACAAAATTCAAGAGATTTTTAGAATATTAAAACGATTTTGTAGAATTTTATGGGACTTTAGGATAGTTCGTGAAATTTTAAGGGATTTTAAAAGCTTTGTAAGAATTTTATGAGATTTCTAATAATTTTAAGTTATTTCGAGAGATTTTTCTGATGTTTAAATGACTGTGAGAATTTTAAAGGATTTCATGGAATTTAATAAGATTTCTATGTAATATTTTTAAGGGATATAAAATATATAGAGATTTTAAAGTTTGTTACAGAATTTCAGTAGGTTTCTAGAAATTTTTAGAGATTTTCATAGGAATTTTAACGTGGATTTCAGAAGTTTTACGAGTTTGAAAATTTCTCTGGAATTTTTAAGGATTTTATGGAATTTGAAGACATTTCTAATACTTTTAATGAATTTTAAATAATATAAAAGGAATTTTAATTGTTATGATTGAATTTAAAAGAATACACGCGTGTTCGTTCTTGTAATAAATTAAAAATGAAACATGTTACAAATTTATTTTGACATAGTTGAAACTAGAGGACAAATACTCCCATTTATTCGGACAGTGGATTATTAAAGATTCATTACGCAGATGCCGTATTTGCAGATTTTCATCGTTGCGATGTTGCAACCTTGTTAATGCTGCAAATTTCATTTCCGCACGCCAAACCACAGCTTTCGTTGAGGCCTCCCATTGGAGCTCACCAATCGAATGCGATAACTCTGATGATAACCTCGCTCGAAGTTTCAAAGGGACAAAGTTTATTCACGTTGACCTCACATATAAATACAAAAGCAAAATACATAGAGGAAAGGATCAAACTATCAACTGCGAAAGGTATCTTCGATCCTTAATATCAGATCGTTAGAAGTGAAATCAAAAGTAGGTTTGCTATACTCATCGACCTGCGGTTATTTCGTTAACCAAATCTCTCCGATTAGATTTGTCATTGGTCACTCACGAAACCACAAGAATCACATTTGTACTAATTTGCTTTTCTAGGAAACTATATACGTCGATGGGAATTACATTTAAAATTATTACATATTATAATCTTACTAATGCCGTTCGTTAATTCGTTCATTTAATCGCAACATGAATTCGATTCGCAGAGTCTGCATAAAGTGGCAATTGGAGTCATATTATCGTATTTCAATAGTAATAATTATTAACATTATAATAATTAACTTGGTTTAACTTTAAATAACGTAAAACTAGTTTGTATTCCTTAAAATTCCATAAAATATCGTTAAATTGTTAAAAATCCAATTAAATCTCACCGAAGCTCTTGAAATTCATTAGAATCCATAAAACCCCAATAACTCGTTAAAATCCTGACAAATTTCGACATATTGATACAGTCAATAATAATTGGCTTGAGATTGAAAAAAAATTATTAGAAGACCATAAAATCATTGAATTTTAAACTAAAATGTTTTTGTCTCTTTTCTGAACTTAAATATTATTAATTGTCCATACAATATACAATGTTTCCGGCGTATAATCCCAGTATAATAATAATTACTCTTTTTAATATTTTCTTCCCTTTTTTATGCATACAGAATGAATTTGTGTGAATAAAAATTGGAGGCTGTAATTTTTTGCGTGATTTATGGATATAGGGTACTTTTAATTTGATGCTATAAATATTTGTCGCTCAGAAACATCTGGCGCCAATGTTACTTGAATGAAATGATACTGCCACAATTCAAGTGTTGAGTTGTGTGGGAGATGTTCAAGGATATGTTAGATAAATGAGCGTTTCAAAATACTGTAAGAGGTATAAGAAGAATATGGTTATCCCTAGTCTTATATGTATAAAGAAACGGAGATAAGATGAAAAAGCTGCACTTCGATTCTTTCTTATCCAGAGTGAAAACTTCAGAAAAAGAGGTTTCCCGAAATGTGCATGTCATCAGTATTTGAGATATGGGGATTCTGATTTGAAAAATCTCTGGCATGTCGATTATATTTTCATAAAATTCATCCCATTTCCGAGTGATAAATTCAAAACCGTTGTTTTTACAGATGTCGACATAATTAAACAATATTTTGCAAATTGTTAACCACATTGAAGAGAATTTTGTCAAATGTAATATTAGAACCTGGACTGTGAGATGCGCTGAACCACATGAAAATCATGAATTGCGTCAATGAACGTGATGTATATCATTTTCATTTGTCACGACTACAGCAATTATATTCGTCTAATTGGCAGTGTTGTTGTTGAAACCATTGTTTCAAGCAATGATTTATGATATTCTCTTGCAAATTAAATGAAAGATTCAGATTAAGAGGGACATAAACTTTTTTATAACTTAGGTACAACATGTATAACTTTATTTTTACAAGAAGTATTTTATAGAACAAGTTGCTAGCAAAGATTTTTTATCTTGCTAGAAATTGTATTAAAACAAACTCGTTTTCTCAGTAATGTCTCGAGGCTGTTATCTCTCAGCTTCTACAGTAAGTTGTGCCTTAGAGAGTATGTGAAGAACAAAGGGAAAAAGCCAAGTTCATAGAAATTTAATAAAAAATTTCTTCCGGGATGAAGTAAAAATTTAATTTCCTTACCATATCAAGGAAGGACATACAAAATGCAGTTCAATTTTTTATTTTTAGAGCAATCGTAAAAGGTAAAAATAAAAATAGTATATTAGCATATAAAGTAATATTATTAAGGGAAATAAAAGAGTGCACTATTATACGTAAATTTCAGAAAAGCCTGACAGTGATTAATCTAGTCTGACGTTAAATTTCAAATGAAACAAATAATGGAAAGTGAAAAATGTGAAAATTAATAATGAGTGTAGTCTGAACTTTAGGCAACTCTTTTCGTCGTATTTTCTCGTTACTGGACGAGAAAATTGTTCTCTTTTTAAGTCCCATTATGCTGGGCGACATTTTCCGGCTGTCCGACCGGAAAAAAGCTTTGGCAGACGAATTTCCGTTTGAATCATGCATTGCTTCTTCTCGACATTCGAGGAAATTTTACCCTCTTCCATCAGCGACCACCAATCCCATTGCGGCGCATCTCCAATGCTTACAATTTCTAAAACGATTTGACAACCATTAATGAGATTTCGGAAGCATACCAGATTCGATAAAAGCTCTACCATTTTTTTTTTTTTTAAATAAAATTCAATTAAGATGCAGAATATCTCTCTTTGCAAATAGTCTTCCATTGGGAGACAAAAGGAGAATAATTTTCTCTTTGACATCGTTTTACGCAGACGATACGGAACTATTGATTCCCCATTTCAATATTGTGGTCTCTGGTGTGTTCTATGCATGCTGCGATAGTAGGTCTTTGTTGGTTGAGATGAATGAGCTCTATTTTCCGAAGCGGCAGACTTATCAGAAATCTTTTATCGTTTCTGCGATGTACATATACATGTGTACGATGATGCTTTGGCTTTAACTCAAAACATAAACTCGGCCAACTTTCACCATCGATCTAGAAACTTGGGGAAGGTGCTTTGAATATATAGATTGATTTCTATCGTTGTAGAGATAAAATAACGCAATCAGAGGATCAGAGTATTTAATCTACGTCCAATCAAAAGTTTTTGCAACTTTTTCACTTTTTATGATTTGTAAAAGCATTTCTTTAGAAAATTTGTTGTATAGTTTTCAGCTAATGAAACATTCAGCACACAAATCACGAAGGATTGTTTAAAAAAAAAACCCAGCTTTACTATCTGATCGTAAGCTACATTTTTGACCAAATAACGATTTGCCATGTATTAACTGATGTGATGCTGGACATCTGCCAAATGAGGAAAAAAAACATGAATATTCAGTGCATATTGATTAATACCATAGTTTCTCGTTTACTTCAATTAAAACTGCTCAATATTTGAGTTTTCGTCATTGCTCCGCCGACTTTTAATATCCTGGAAATATAATTGACAATATATGCAAAGTAAAATATTTTCATTTCGTAATAATGCAGGAAAAGGGATAAAATTTCACTGCGGGTCAGACGCGACTAGATGTTGGTAGAAATTTTGGTGGGGAGGTGAATGCCGAGGCAGTAAAGTCTCATTTCCGTGTAAATTCCATCGAGTTTTATTGCGCGGGACGCAACGAAATCTCGTTTAGTTAAGCATATTTTTATGTGCACGTAGTGCGACGTAGCTTCACTCGTCCAAAAAATGATGCTCATGCACAAGTCAGTATTTACTACGAAATTATACTGCTTTAGTTTTGTTTCGATTAGTTATTTATCTCGCTATTACATATATCTCAATTCGAAATAATATTTGTATATTTTATCACTTCGCTTATTCCTAAACTCAAATATAGGTGAGAGATATAGAAATGCCAATTGTAATAATCTCCAGCGACCCAAATAATCGTAAAGAAGATCTTCTGCCCATCGCTCGTTCCCTATTTTAGATTCCTCCTTCCCAAATTCAGATTTCGGACGCGCGCCCAAATCGATTATATCCTCGATTTATTTTTACGACATTGAGTTTCAACGCTCGATTGACAATGCAATCGTATCCTATATGTTTAACTGTAAAGAAAACCCTGCGAGTCATTTTATCAGTTTAGAGGTTTTATGTCCCGTATTTCTTTCATAGAACTTTTCCGTTCAAAATCTGTATGCAGACAGTTAGAAAAATATTACTGAAATTTCTTTTTTATAGATTCTTAATGACTTAATTCATAAAACTATTTTTATCATTCTTTAAACGATTTAAACACAATTCGAGTGATTAGATTAAGCTTCTTGCTTCGCCTTACGAGCCTATAAATTCCCTTCGCAGCCATCAAATCGTAGAAAGATTCCCAACGCTCGTTAACCTTCGTCCTAAAGCCATTAAAACCAACGAGAAATTACCGCTTTGTGCTTCAAGAAACAAATACCCACACTGTGATGTTCCTCGAAAGGGAAAATTCACATTTAAAATAGGTTTGGAGTGCCAATCTATTTGTCAAAATGTCAAAAATTTTAGAAACTACTCAATTTACACCCGCTTTTGCAAATAATGTGCAATCAGTTTAAATTTTCTCTATCAATCTTCCTATTAGCTTAGCCACTTCAATTCGTGAAGCAGAAACTGATGATGGAATAATTGTCTATTTGATCAATGTTTGTAACCAAATAATCAATATGTTCATCGTATCTACTATTTTTGCGAATTACTGTTGTCACTCATTCTAGAACTATATGTGTTCATACCGTTGGTTGTGTCCGGGGAATGCTGGTTCCCTTTTTCTGAATTTGTCTTGTCAGTCACACTCGTCCTTTTGCACGCAAGCGAACTAATTGTTCCAACCGAAAGAATTCATTTCGACCGGACATTTAATTACTTTTTCCGGAAAATACCAGACGCTGGAGAAGAGAGATATATTTTTCGTGGATGCCAATGGTATGCAATCGATATCGCAGATCCGGTGAAGTGTGTCAGGAACATGGACCAATTGGCAGTGGAAGATTCGCCTTTAGTTGATTCAACGACAGTGAGAAGTCACAAGAGACAACGCTATACCCCTAATGAACTCGCTCTTGACGAACAGTTTGCCAGCGGCACTTTAATCAAAGAGCAACGACCAATTACAATCACCATTTCGACTGATCTTCTGAATCCTTTGAAACTATTATGCTGGGCTTTAGTCATACATGCAATCAGATGATTTTAACTAAAGTATATCTACACTGATATTTTTTCGGTGCACAAACCGAAGGCTTATACATAATAACTAAAATATATTCTATATAAAACAGTAACTAAAATATATGACTTAAAATGACAAACTACTTAAAATATTGTTATTACTGATTTAGAAACACTTATACTATCATTATTCTACTTGTAAACTCCTTATTGCTAATTTAAAACGATATAAAGTACTTCTAATCCTTTTCTTGAAATTTCAAATCAACTTATACTACTTTTCATCAATTTCGGATGACTTAAAACGGGTTTTACTACTTATAATCTATAATCAACTCCTTGCGGCTGACTTAAAACGTTTGTACTACTTATAATTCTTTTTGACATAGGTTCAAACGGCTTTCACTACCCAGTGGGTAAAAAATTGAAAGAAGTTTTTAGAACGTCCTAAAAACGTCCTATGTCAGGCCAAAAAACGTCCAATGTTCCAAATACGTTTTTAAGACGTATTTGGAACCTTCCAACTCTTTTGTTGAAATTTAAAATCGATTTATATTACTTTTCATCAATTTCGGATGACTTAAAACGGGTTTTACTACTTATAATCTATAATCAACTCCTTGCGGCTGACTTAAAACGTTTGTACTACTTATAATTCTTTTTGACATAGGTTCAAACGGCTTTCACTACCCAGTGGGTAAAAAATTGAAAGAAGTTTTTAGAACGTCCTAAAAACTTATTTCAATTTTTTGCCCACTGGGTACTTATAATCTATTGTGGCTCACTTTAAGTGACTTTTACTACTTATATTTCCTTGGGGCTAAATTTAAAAAACTATTACTGTTGATTATCCCTCATGTCTGACTTAAAATGACTTATGCTACTTTTTCATATTAAGAAATATATGTGAGCAGCCATTTATTGAATTTAAAAAAAATCTATTGATTTGTAGATCATTGTGGATATGAATACGTAAAAAGCACATGGAATAAAAAAGTTTGATAAGATGAATTGTTTTTAACATGTAAAAACACGGTTATCCATTCAACTTACTCTATTTGACTAACGGTAAAACAGGAGCTACCGTTCGTAGGGTGAAGTATAATAGAAGGCTTTGGTATCATAAATATTACATTTTCATCTCACAAGCGGGCAATATAAAAACGCAAAATTGGTAATCAAATATTATACGACTGGTAGCAGGAAATATTGAAAAGATTATAATGGAGAAAGCGAGGACCGTGTGAACACTGCGATCTAATCGATATGGATGTACTATACATTATATTACTATATACTACATTTTATATCGAGTAAGACGAATGGCCGATTCTCACCCGGGTTCCGAGTTCCATCACGTCGATATCAGCTTGAGTAATTTTTTTTAAAATATCCATTTCGAGCCCAAAACCCCGGAAAATCTGCTGAAGAATAATTTTACGCATGAGCAATCCTTCGATTTATTCCTATAATTCAATAAGTTTTCTATAGCATTCTCTCTCTAATTCTCGAAAAATATTTTGTTTAAAGATTAATTTTTAAAAAAAGCTTATCTTTTAGTGACCCATTTATAGAAAAACAAACAAATTGAGTTCTCATAGCTTTTTTTCTATTCATATATGGCAATAAATAACAGAATGTAATTCCAAAGTAATAAAATACAGAAATACTCATATATTAATGAATGTATTGTTTAAAAGTTCAAGTATGAAATCATCTCAGCATAGCCTTTTCACATTGACGGAAAAGAAACGTGCCCATTTACACATTTCACCATTTCCCTCAAACTCGAGAAACGAGGTAGTGAATAATAAAAATATTGTTTACGACGGAATAAAAGTTAGCGAGCGGTAAGAAAAAGTCTCGTGAGTTTTCTGGAAAGTCTAGGAGGAAACTAAAGTCGCAATACGAAATGAAATAGAGAGCGAAGTTGGATGGACCACAGGCGAATAATAACTCGAAAACACTAGGGTTATGAATGTTTAATGAAAATGCGAATACTCCCTACCTACTTCTTGCCTTTCGCTTCACACGTCGTTCATTTACCATTAAAACTCGCTCGTTGTTGGCTTGTCTAGTCGACGCTTTTGGAATATTATCTTTACCATGTGCTATGAAAGCCAAAACCAAAGCAGTCAACACATTGTTGTGAACATGCATTAAAGTTGAATATTCATTTTCAGCCAGCGAAATGGACTGTCACTCAAAACATGACGAATTATGGAATCAGAATTACAAATCGATCAATTTTCACAATTTTCAAAATGGGTGACAAGTTATGACAAAAAGATGTGTGCGACAACAAACAGAAATTATGATGAATGACTTACTATGCTTATTATCCTGTAGAAAAATTGTAGAAATATTTCATCTGCATTTTTCTAATCTTTCTGAAAGCTGCTATGCTCTAAAGTATATAAGAGATGTAGTAAACAAAAAATGAAAATTCTTCCTGAGTACATTTTATAGCACTCGTAATCCTTTTTGGCTATCTTAAAATAACATACTTCTTATAAACCGCTAATGCGGAGTTCAAACCGTTTTTATTACTTGTCATCCTTTGTCGTTGGCTTAAAGCGGCTTTTGCGATTTATCGTGCTATGTGGCTAACTTAAATCGGTTTTTACTACTTATAATCTCCTTATTGAGGACTTAAAGGACTTGTACTATTTTCATCTCCTTGTCTGACTTAAAACAATCTGTACTACTTGCTAACCTTAGCGGCTGACTTAAAACTGCTTTTACTACTAATTTTGTCATATGTGGCTGACTTAAATGACTTGTACTACTTATTCTTTTCTAAAAATAATACTTTGTAAGAAAAACTGGAAATTTTAGTTGAATAAATGTTATTCTATTTAAATAACGAGAGAATAGAATTGATTAAATGTATTTTTTGATAATTATGTTACAACACTGAGAAAAATGGATTGTAAACGGTAATGAAAAATATGTTACTAGGTATAATCTTGGACTATTAACTATGGGACAGCAATCTAGATTATTAAAACCATAATCTCTAGATGTTAAAAGAGAAGATATTATCAGATAATATCTTAGATTATAAACTGAATCGAATATAAATTTTAACATTTATAATCCAAGATGTTAAAATTTATAATGCAAGGTATTAAAATTTGTACCAACACTAAGATTTTCATCTACATTTTACACAATCTAAAGCAAAAAATATCACTTACCGCAATTCTGATAATAATAATTATAATGTTTACTTCTTCTAAAATCGGATTCCAATGTACGCACTTGTTAATAATCAATTATCTATGAAAAGTCCAAGACAAAACATGACATTTTATGGGCGTTTATTATCTTTAGATGTTACAAATTAATTGCGGAAGATGATAAAAATCTAACATCTAGAGATTATGTTGAGTAATATCCTTATATATTAAATAAAACTTATAGATCATATACATTAACATATTTTATGTTACCGGATACTATACCCTAGTTTTAACATCTAAGTTTTATGATCCATTTTTCTCAGTGAAGACATGAAGAAATCTAGTCAAGAAGTTGAATACGTTTCATTTTTTGTACATCTCCCCTCAAGTAAAAATCGATTAGACTGTTATTGCTCGAGAAAAGCTGACATTCACTAGTAATAACAACTTGCCTTGTTTGATATGTTTGATGGACATCTAAAAACATTCTCGATATATTTCTTTATCATCTTTTTTCGTTCATCCTCTCTTGTCAGAAATAATTTTTTTTCCTTTGATCTTTGTAATTGGAAAATGCTTTCTCACTAAATGCTATGAAAGGAAACTAGACTCTTTCATTTTTCGTGTGCGTTATTTATCGGCAATTTTTCAACGTCAGTGCAGTTAGATACGAATCAGATTGTTTCCGATAGCCTGTGGAGTTATTTCATTATTCACAGAATATTCAGTATTTTACAAAGAGAAGACATGTAAAACTTTCCTACAGTTAAAGTCGAAGATTGTAATTGAGATAGCACTTCTGCAGCTACTGTACAAGCAAAGAAACTTAACTTCAACAGTGCCTTGTTTAAGTAAAGACGAAAAACATGGAACTGAAAACTAGAGACCCTATACTGACTTTGGTCGCCCTGTAGCTCTTGACGTTGAATTTCTCTATTCAAGAGATTCCTTGTAAGTAAGATCTTAATTAAATATCAACACAAAGATGTCCCATCCATTGTTCAGAAGTTTAATCGTTTTTCTTCAAATAGAACTAACGTTTGTGTATTCTTTGAGTTGGCCAGTTTTTACACGAAGCACGTATCTAGTTTCACATTTGATGACAATTCACCGCAGCCCAAAATTCCCGATCAATAGCCAATCGCTAGCGACAATGAGCAATCAGTCATCCGTTCGAACGTGACAAAATTTTATGAATTAGCACAACACCCAGATGTTCAACATTGCCATCATGTAATCAAATTTTCGCTGGAACGATAAATACAAAACCACCGATTCATTAGGTGAAAAGTATCTGAATCGCAATCTGTCAACTGATTTCATTGTATTGATCAATTTAAGCCTTAATTCGTCTGTTTACTTTTTTGGTGCAAGGAAATTTACAATTTTAAATAGTGTTTGAAATGGCTAGGAGATTTTATTAGGAGAAATTATGAAACACTTGTTTTTGTGTTTACATTTATGTATTTAAAAATACATTTTATGTAATGCGAAAGCTAAGTTAACAAGTTTTATGCAAAAATCTAAAACGACAAGCTGAAGAAAACTTTAGATCCACAATCTTGAATTACTCCGCATTAAACATGGGAGGTCTTGCTCAGAAGTTGATACTGCAAATTTAAATTCTTAACGTGACTTCATTAGCGCGCAACGCAGAAGTCTCTAACGATTCAATTTTTTTAATCTCTTACATTATGACGTTTAAGAGTTGGCTTTCCTGAAAATGAGACGATATGCTGGTAAAAGGAAAGAAATAAATGTAAATCACTTTCGATCTTCTGCAACATTAACAACAACGGAACTATTTTATTTAATTTAGTTTAGAATTTATTTACATTTATTTCACTACTCCAAATTTCAATTATAATTTGTTAACGATACTTTAAAACATAAATTGATCATTTTTAATTGTCTCATCGGCTATACTTCTGTTGATTTTCTGAATGGACTTTGACGTAAAATAAAAAGCTTTAAGAAAGTGTGCTAGTCATCGGTAACGGAGTAGACCCCATGGAATTCGGATAGGAACCTGTAAGAGTTTGTTGCAAAGCAAAATATGACCTCTATTGGTGAAAAGGAACATAAGAGAAGTCATCCATCAAGAAGAGACATCGTAAGACTGGGTACATATCCTACAAATCATAAGCTTCTCTTTCTAGACTATGTTCTTATATATTTCTCTTCTCTTTTTCGTCGCTGAAAGCAGAGAGAAACGCCGTCAAGACGCGACAGGACAATACCCTCAAGTTTCCGTCGTCGTGACCAGCATTTTCGATTCGTCGCATAATTCATTTTTTTACTTTCTTTTTTTCTGCTTCTTTTAATTCTTCCAACTTGGAGTCCAATCTCAACTCCTTTACAACACAGATTAATTAAAGTCAATCAAGTCGAGAAAATCTTCCGCAGCTTTACTTATATAAATATTCAGTCAGGTATACTAAACTACCTGCAAAACATTATATTTTTACAATTTCTAGGAATTATTAATCGTTCCTAGGGGTTGTTATTGCCCGTTTAATGGGACTATTTAAAAAAAAATTATTTCTTTAAATTCCCTATCTTCTTCGTCCAGGAGGCTCTCTAAATCTGAATTAGTGAAAAGTAGGTCACTGATTTACTTTAGTGAAAAATTCTACTAATTCTTAGTCATTTTTTACTAAAACTTTAGTGAAAAGTTGAAAACTTACTAATTGAAATAGTGAAATACAACTAATAATTAGTGAAAATTTTCACTAAAGTAAATTAGTGACCTACTTTTCACTAATTTAGATTTAGAGAGCGATTCTTTAAAATACTCTCTAAATCTGAATTAGTAGAAAACTACTATTTGGTAGTAGTTTTCTACTAATTCATATAGCGCAGATTCGTTTACTACTAATTAGTAAAAGTCTATCAATTGAATATGTGAATATAACGTACTAAATGAATTAGTAACTACATCTACTAAAGGAATTAGTAATGGTACTACTAATTAAATTTAAAGTTACCTTGAGTCAACGGAACATTAAATTTCACTTCTAATGTCCGAATATTATATACCGGTTTGCATTTTGAATATTGCTTATTGTTCATATTTTATTGTTATCAATATAACAATATGCACTCAGAATATATATACCTATATATAAATTGAAAAAACATTAAACTTTTAAAATTCAAGAACCACCAGACAGTATTTAAAAAATTAATAATTTAGATAAGTTTCTAATTGATTTCTACTCATTGAATTAGTAAGTTGGTACTACTAAACACATTAGTAGAAAATCCTTACTAATTCATTTAGTAACATAAATCTTACCATTTCACTTAGTAGAATGTCAAAAATTTACTAATTTAACAGTCAAAACCGTCGTTACTATTTGCATTAGTAACATTTCTACTAATTCAGGTTTAAAGAGATAAGTTACTAAAGAAATAGTGCCAAATAGTTTACTAATACACTTTAGTAAGCATTTTTACTATGAATTAGTTAAAAACTACTAATTCATAGTAAAAAAGTACTAATTCAGTTAGTAACGGTAACTAACTGAACTCTCTAAATCTGAATTAGTGAAAAGTAGGTCACTGATTTACTTTAGTAAAAAATTCTACTAATTGCACAGAAAAAACAAGGACTGAAAGTGTTTACAGCTGAAATCAGTTTTTAGGCTGAATTTCAGTTTTAAGTCAGTTTTTAAGACTAAGAAATCTAAAAACAAGACTAAAAACTGACTTAAGACTGAAATTCAGCCTAAAAACTGATTTCAGCTGTAAACACTTTCAGGCCTTGTTTTTTTCTGTGTGTTAATCATTTTTGACTAAAACTTTAGTGAAAAGTTGAAAACTTACTAATTGAAAAGTGAAATACAACTAATAATTAGTGAAAATTTTCGCTAAACTAAATTAGTGACCTACTTTTCACTAATTCAGATTTAGAGAGAATGGAATAATAATGATAGAATAATACTACAATAATAATACATAATACTCTAATTAGTAAACGATTTGGCACTATTTCGTTAGTAACTTATGACTAATTCAAATTTAGAGAGTAAAAAACGTTTGAGAAGCATTTCTGTAAATGCAATAATTTTCGAATAGGTTCTTTGCATAGTAAACCCTTCAGTGGTCATTGTCAGAGGATATACTACACATTCTCAAGTGCTGATATTCAAGTACACATCCCCTCGATCTTCAATATAAAAGTCTCTCTTGAAGGACTAGTAGATCCTGATATAATCATGTATATAGAACCCTCCAGGTGGTTGTTGATTTTCAAAGGGATTCCTAAAGCTGGCCATGGTTTGAGGACAGGGTTCAAAGCAAAGAGGTTTCAATGGGTTTGCCGGATAGCCTCGTAGAGATTTTATGGCGTGAAGGATATCCATGTAGGGTCATAGTATACGAAGATGATGTAATAAAAGCAAATTTTCAGGAAAAAAGTAAGACTACTCTCTTACAGTAGAGGATTCTCAGTCCAGAAAATCTACTTTTTATTCATCAGACTTAATAACATCATTTTTTCTCCAGATAGGCCCTAATGTCTAAATTACAATCTGGTACAAAGCAAGCACCACTGAATCTTTTTATTCTTGGAAAAGTCGTAAAGAAAGAACATTAAGACCGAAGGGATTTGTTTTTGACAGTTCTACTGTTTTCATTTGCTCCTATCAGTCGTTATCCAGTAGTTAATCCTCGTCGTTGGCGTACGAGATGAACTTGTGACGCAGAGGGATCGTTAGTTTTAATCGTTTGACTGCTATTAGTTCTCTCCCTTTCTCCATCCTTACATCGCTTTCTCTTTCTCTCTTTCTCTCTTTCTCTCTCGCTCGATCTCTCTCTTTCTCGCTGCCCTGCTTTCCTTCAGCAGCATCTTCCCTGGTTTAGTCTCTTCCTAACTGCGCACTCCCTGATGCTTTAGACAAGTATTAAACGATGCCTCTTCTGTCGACTCCTTTGAATCTCCCTCTTTTCCACGATTTTGATAACAAACCGTCTTTTCACCCCTCACTTATCGTCGAATTAAATGCGGTTTCTAAGGAAATTGAATTCAATAACGAGGCGAGATAAATTGTTGCGTGAAAGGGAGGCGAAATATCTCAACTGGCATCAGTATCAATAAATTAATACACAAGAATTCCACTCAAGAAGATCTTATCACAGTTTGGGCCATGTTCGACATGAGGGAATTGAATCAGATTCCAAATCAGAGTCTATTATTCGAAGGATTCGATATGACCATTATAACATCCTGTCTGGCTATAAACAGGCTTCATCTACTGGAGAAATTATCAACACTACACAAGGAAACCTATTCCATTTAAACTAGGGTTCTGACAAGGCCCTGGTCAGTTTTCTATTCTGAACACAGAAAAAACAAGGACTGAAAGTATTTACAGCTGAAATCAGTTTTTAGGCTGAATTTCAGTCTTAAGTCAGTTTTAAATCTTGTTTTAAGACTAAAAAGTCTTGTTTTTAGATTTCTTAGTCT
This sequence comes from Synergus japonicus, assembly GCA_900474275.1. Taxonomy (NCBI): domain Eukaryota; kingdom Metazoa; phylum Arthropoda; class Insecta; order Hymenoptera; family Cynipidae; genus Synergus; species Synergus japonicus. Next base: position 37,581 of record UCOH01012049.1, read on the forward strand.
TAAAACAAGACTAATAACTGACTTAAGACTAAAATTCAGCCTACAAACTGATTTCAGCTGTAAACACTTTCAGTCCATGTTCTTTCTGTGAATAAAATGAAATAAATTATAATAAGTTGCTAATCGGGCAGCATAATAGGACTATGTGTAATTACTAACATAATATCATCTGATTATTCCGAATTAAAAATATTCAGATTTAAATATTATATTTAAATATTAAATTATCCATTTAAATATTTAAATATTTTTCTTTTCCATTGCGAACGCAAATATATAAATATGATTGATTTATTTCCTTGTATTGTTTCTTATGTTCTTTGCTATGTTTTGACATAATAAAATTACATTTTCATAAAAGCAGGTAATTTTTATTTATAATTTTAACCTTATTATAGTTTTTTTTAAAAAGGCATTCACTAGAAAAACTGTCAAGGCCCTGACTAGTTTCCCCTATATAGGGTATTGGCGAGACGTCCAACCGTTACACCCTTGTCGGGTTCTAACCAGTTTTACTGACCAGAACCACACCAGAAATAGGGGAAACTGATCAGAACTCTACTAGGCCCACATCAAGATTTCTGCACGGGAATTATATCAATTTTTTATAAACTGATATCAATTTTTTTTCTAAAAAATGTTACCTGGTGAAAATTCTAAATATGACACGTTTTTATTCAAATTGCAAGTTGGGAAAATTTGATTTTACAGGTTTCTCCGTGTAGAAGATTTACTGCAATAAAAGCAAGATTATCCTGTATTTAGGAACCAGATGTGGCTTTTAAAATTCTCTTTATGAAAATGGTGAAAGTACTCTTTATATAAAAATGTCGGTCTTTTGAAATATCTAAAGTCTAGGAGTATGAGTCATATAACTTTTAAATGAGTTATTTTTATAGAGAATTCGATATTATCTTTATAGCGAGAAATCTCTTGCGCAGTTGGAAGCTTTAAACGATAAGTAGCAAAGACAGATAAGACATAAGTCTGAAAACCAAGGGAAGTGGAAGGTCGGAGTGAAATGAGAGGGAAATTACTCTAACGTCTGCGTCCCAGCTATTACTTCGAGAGAAAAGTAATGTGGCGCGAGATGAAGAAAAGGTGGTAAAATACGCAGTAAAATCTGATGTCTTGGTAACATTTTTACGCACTACTAAATAAGTCAAATTACTGAATACATATAACTGAGAACAACTTGATTAACTTCTAGCAGTGTTATTTATAAAATTAATTTATAGAATATTGTTTCACATATATCAAATGCTTTTTCGAAGTGGAGCAATTAATTCAATAAACAATCTATTATTGGTTTATACCGCAAAGTAAAACTAATTAAATTATAAATTTTGTTTATTGTACAAATTAGAGTTTTAATTATTCCAGTTTCACGAGCCGGAATTGATTATTAAAATATTTATTTCTCTTTTATGGTCCATAAAAGAGAACTGACATCTATATATGTATCCAAAAGTTTTATTTTCATTGTTAAAATTTCAACTGCAATTTCTACAAATAAATAAGCTATCCAAGAATGATTTTTTGAACTGAAAACTCACTTTTCTGGCATGTAATTTAATATTGGATGCCACAGCACGTATAACTTTCCATGCATTTTAGATAAGCAGTGTTTAGTATGCTAAACAAGCGTTTAGGTACCAGGAGATGAAAATCCCGATGAGTGATCCTGTCAAGATGTATTTTAAAGAATGAATATTCCTAAACTGTTAGTAATAACATACTTTTTTATTCGGTCTTTGAATTCAAATGATGAAAATGTACAAAGTTGTGTCCCAGACACTTTTTTATGCAAATACAGGTAACCGCTTCTGTTTTAATGCTTTTTCCGCAGCAAAGGAAAGAGTTAAAGTTAACGGTCGATAAAAATCAAAGAGATTTCGTGCGGCTGTGCATAGTAAAATGGCACGGCGGTTGAACAAAAAGCAGGAAATATAAACTTCCTCGTAGACAGTGCTTAACGCTTCTCTGAAGGCCTGCTTAGTTCTGTGACTTTTGTTGCAAAGGGAGATATTAAAACAATCAGAGAGTTTTCTTTATTGCCAAGTTTCGAGTGGACTTTATCTTCACTGATGAAACAAATGTAAATGCGAGCGGTATATAACTCAAAATAATTGAACAATTTTAGAATTGAAATTTTTAAAGTTAAATGTAGTAAAACGTAATAAAAACACGGAAATTCTCTTTATGGGTCAAATTCATTTAACTGCTCTCTGGAACTCTTATTCAAAAAGTCAGAAAAGGTTGAGAAAGAAAAAAGTAGTTAAGCCTTTAGAAAGTGTGTATATGGAAATTCACGAACGAACAAAATGCAGCATGTGAGAGTTAAGTTGAATACTCTTTTCCAGTTTCTTCGACTTTTATACCTCCTAATGGAGAACAAGGGGGGCAAATCCACGTATGGTCGCGATTCAAGTAGTACGTGATATCAGGCATGATGCTTAGGGGAATACAATGAGCTGAGGCAACTATACGTATATATGTATATATACATATATAACATAGCTTGGCAATATATTTATATGTATAAACACGTACGTTATGAAACTGCTATATGCACATGTGCATTCATACTATCTGCTATTGAATGCCTTTCGGGAACAATTTGAAAATCAATGCACCTTGTCAGTCGATAATTCTATTCCATTTCATATCTGCTACACAAAATAAACATATTATATGACAATTATCTTCTTCAAACGAGTTATTCTGGAAAATTGGAATTATACAAGGTCTATATTTATATAGATGTTAGGAACGCACTCTCTAAATTTGAATCAGTGATTTGAGACTTTCCACTGATCAATTCAGTAATACTCAATTAAGTATACATATTATTTTTGGAAATCAAGTTCCAATTTCAATCTGTAAATTCAGTAATTTCGGAAATTTTGAATTTACAAAAGGTGTAAACGCGAACCACGAAGCGAACACTATAAAAAATTGAAAATGTCCTGTAGCACATATCGATATTGCTGCAGAAAATGTTTAATTTTTAATAATAGGACGAATTTCATATTTTTAAACAATTTTTATTCACGTTGGAATTTTAATTTGGATTTCATAACAGCAATGTGCTTTTAGTATTATTTAAATCTCACGCTAAATTAAGAAGGTACAAGTGCTGCCAAAAATCGGTCCACATTATCCCTTTGTACTGATTAAATCAGTGACTTTTGTTCACTGAATGAATCAGTAACTTTTCACTGTCAATCAGTGACTTTTCACTGATTTAGATTTAGAGAGCATTGCAATTTCGCAGGTAATCTAGATATCCAAGGATCATTTATTCCAAAATTTTCTGTAAATGTACCATATAAATAAAATATCGTCTCGATAAGTCGAACTTCTTTTACCCTCTTTATATCCAACTTGAGATCCTTCTTTAACCGATCACATTTCCATTCCTATTTCTCGTCGTAAATTTTATCGTTACTTCAACCTTTGCAGATAAATGTCGGCATCGACGTACCTCACCTAGGTTATACGTTGCAGTGAGATAGACTGATAAGGCAGAGATGCCCATTCGTTCTTGTTTATGATTTATCGTAAAGAACGCTTCCCAGGAAAAAAAATGAAACCACGAACAAGAGTTTACTGGTTTTGGGTGTGAAACCAGGGAGGAATATCGAGAGCTTTATACCAGCTAAGTCCATAAAGAGACTTTATGTTAGGTCTTTTAAAGAATCCATGAAATTTGAATGCGTGAATAAGTCCGCTTCTTTCTCCTTTTTCCGAGTCTACTCATCCGCTTTTATTTGCTTCGCATTATTGTAAAAATACGAATCTTCTTGTTTCCTTCTTTTCGTCTTTTCTCAGATCAATAATTTTTCACTACTTTCTTTCTTTTGTTTCAGAAAATGGTGATAAGGATGCAATTTTTCGAAACTACCTACATTCAGTCGAATTTCGACTCTGGTGACAAAATTATGTTGAACCTCACACTGCAGAGTCCGTAATACGATAACCGCAACGTGCTCCATATCCGGCCTCGTTAAGGTTGATTCAAGATAATTTTAGGCCGAGCGTTTCCAACAAACGTGACAACGATCGAACTAGTAGACGTTTGATCCCTCTGCAACAGAACGTACGTGATACAGCAGCCAACACTGATCCTACGATATGGTAAGTATGTATCTGATAACGGTTCAACTGCGGATCAGACGTTTCGTGCAACCAAACCCACAGAATTGCTACCACCTCTGTCGTTGACAACGATGTTGAAGTAGATTCGACGTAGCATGCCAGACATAGACCCATTTGAAATGATATTTCCCTCCTCGAAAATATATATAGGTATATAGATAATAATATAAGAGCTTATAGAAATTTATGTACCATTCAACATAGTAGCACCAGTAAAAATTTATCCAGTAACAAACTGCAGGCTGCACAGCACAAAATTTTCAACCAGAAACATTTCAACTAAATATTTATAATACAAGAACGAACGCGCGCTCGACGCGCGAATTTATCTTCTTTTTAAATATTATATAATTTATTATATTTTTTTTCTCTATTCTCTTAAAATTTATGTTAAACTTCGTGAAAACCCCTAAAAATGCCAAGAACCCTTTGAAAACCTGTGAAATCGCTTAAAATTTTCAGAATCTTCTTGAGATTCTTTTAAATTCAATAATAAAAATTCAAATCCCTTTTATATCCTTTAAAATCCATTACAAGTATTAGAAACATCTTCAAATTCCTTGAAATTCTTTAAAATTCTCACAAAATCATTTAAATATCAGAAAAATTCCTCGAAATCACTTAAAATTATTAGCAATCTCATAAAATTCCTTTAAATTTCAGGATAATATTTCAAACTCCTTAAAACCGCATAAACGTCTTCCAAAGCTTTTAAATAAATCCCTTAAAATTTCACGAAATCTCTAAAAATTTCTAACAATATTTAGAAATTTCTCAACTTTCTTAAAATCTTTTAAAATCATTAAAGAGTTCATCAAATTCCATGAAATCCTTAAAAATCTTACAAAATCTTTTATAAATCATAAAAATCCCTTAAATTCTCTTTAAATCATTTTAAAATCGTCAAAATTCCTTACGATACGTTAAACTCTGTGAAAATTCCTCGAAATTCTACAATAAAATTTTTAAATTCCTTAAAATCCTAGAAACTGTTTGAAATCTCTTAAAATTTCATTCAAAACCTTCCAAATAAAATTCGTTGAAATATGTTAAAATTCCTCCAAATTTTACAACATTTAAAATCTATTAAATTCCTTTAAAATTCCACTAAATATTCTGAAATCCCTTCAAATTCTACAAAATTATTTAGAAATACTAAAATTCTTTTAAATTTAGTGAAAATTACTTGAAAATCGTCAAAATCCCTTAAAATTCATGAAAATCTCTAAAAAATTTTAGAATCGTCTTGAAATTTCTCAACTCTTAAAATCTCTTAAAAAATCATTAAAGATTTCATCAAATTCCATGAAATCTTTAAAAATATCACAAAATCTTTTATAAATTAGAAATATTTTTTGAAAACCTTTAACATTTTACGAAAACCTTCGAAATCTTTGTAAATTTTACAAAATCTTTTAAAAATCATAACTAGATTTTGAAATTCCTCAATAAAATTCCCTATAAAGTTTTAAATTCCTTATTTAAATCCCACAAAATACATATTTTAAAAGTCATAAAAGTACCTTGAAATCCGATTGAAATTTGATCAAATTCGTCAAAAATTGTAAAAATTCCCAGAAACTTCATGAAATTCTTTAAAATTCTACCATAACATTTAAAATACCATTATCTCCCATAAAATATATAATATTGAAAAAGAACGTAAATGCGCGCGTACTCTCTAAATCTGAATCAGTGAAAAGCCACTGATTGATAGTGAAATCTCACTGATGCGAATAGCTAGAATCCGGTCACTGATAATCAGTGAAAAGTTACTGATCCATTCAGTGAAAAAAAGTCACTGATTGAATCAGCACAAAGGAATAATGTGGAACGATAGTTGGCAGCACTTGTACACCTTTTATGAATTCAAAATTTCCATAATTACTGAAATTACAGATTGAAATTGGAACTTGATTTCCATAAACAATAAGTATACTTTATTGGAATTTGTTAAGATTATATAGGTTCGCTAATTAAATTAGTAAAAACTTACTGATAATCAGTGACTAATTACTGAATTGATCAGTGAAAAGTCTCAAATCGCTGATTCATCAGTGAAATACTTAGTCACTAATTAAATCAGTGAAATTTTCACTGATTCAAATTTAAGTTCTTGTAAAAAAAAAAAAGAGAAAATTAAAAATCTTGATCAGAGAGAAAAAATAGAAATTCTTTTAAAAAGTGGGAAAAAGTTTTATGAAGATCCAGAACATAAAAGCAATAAACTTTAGGGTCAGAGAAGGGTGCATAAAAAAGAAGCAAAACGCCCCACTTGTGAGTCATTTGATAAGAAAGAGACATATCTCTCGACAAAAATATCACAAAAAAAGATTGTGGATGGATTATGCCAAGCAAATGAAACATCATAAACAATGAACATTCAGGAATATAAGGGCAAACACGTTCTAGTTTGCCTGGGGCTCGTAAGTATTTGACGTTTGTTCTGAGTGCTGGGGCGGTTTATTCGCTCGGTTTTACTAAGCGATAAAGCAGCTCTGGTACGTGCTGTGATTTACTCTTAACAACGATACTCCTCGCTTACAACCATCCGGTAATACAATGCTCTTGTAACGAGGACGCACGCCACCTGGATTCCGCTCCCGAGTACAGAAATGTTAGTTGCTTTTGGGAAAAATTAGCTCTCCTCTGCTTTCATTTCTTCCTCTCATACACTCCGCTTTTCTCTCCTAGATTAAACTCTCTGGTTTGCATGTTACATTGTAAATGAGAAGGCACTTGTTCCTCTAATCATAAAGAAACAAGAAATGGGATTACTTGTCCTGTGAAAGCCAAAAGCGAAGTGCAGTTCCGTTTATAGAGAGTACAGAACATTTGTTCAATAAATCAGATAGATAAACATCAAATCAAAATTGTAATTAAAGGTTGGAACCTTACAATTATTTTTCTTCCATTATCTCGACTGTTTCATTAAATGAGTCGGATTCGTCATTTTTCTTGGTCGCTCTTCATTCTCAACTAGCCTTGCTCTTCCAGAGTCCCTCTATTAAGCCGAGGAATTAAATTACTGAAATTACACCCGAGGGCTATGAGTGCCAGGTGGAAAATCTGCAAGGCGGCCGCCACCCCAGATTCTAGGCTACGACGAGATTAAGATTCTCTTACCTTACATTACCCCTACATAGCCCCCTATCCCAACTACTTACGCGCTCTGCCACGGAATATTAGCCAGCAAAATTTCCTGTCTCGAAATTATATGATTAAATTTCCAATGTACGTATAACTGGGCACTTAATTATCATCAGCTGTAACAAGACTTTAATAACTGGTTGGTTCAATTTTCATTGCACTGCAGCCTCACTCCAAATGAGAAAAACTGATTTCAAACATTCTCAATCTTGCCTAATTACAATTTAATGAGAATATAAGTCCTTCAACTTTCACAATTACTCACCGCCTATTCAATGAATTTTTACGTTAGAAGTTTGTAATTTTACGGAATGATCTCTAAACCAGGGCATTAGAGTGATTTTTCACACGAAAAGTAAATATTTCAATTGTCAGAATCTTTATTAAGGTGCCTGAAATTTTTTAAATCACTAGCAGACCAACACTATTCATTTAATTTCTTACAACTTCAAGTCATTAAAAAATCAAATGTAGAAAATCTTCAAAAATTTTTGGAAATCCTTTAAAATTTCACGAGGAACTTTAAAATTCCTTAAAATTCCTTAGAATTCCCTAAAGTTCCTTAAAAATCTCTTAAAATTTCATGAAGTCCTTTTAAAATTCAACAAAATCTTTTAAATATTATACAAATCTCTTGTAATCCCTTTAAATTTAAAGGAATTCCAAATGTTTTAAAATGTTGAGGAATTTTAAGAAGTTTCTGAGAATTTTAAAAGATTTCAACGAATTTAAGCGATTTCTACATTTTTCTAAATTTTCGTGAAATTTTAAGGTATTTCAAAAGGTTTGTAAGAATTTTAAGGGGTTTTGAGGAATTTTAAATGAGGTTCTAGGATTTCGAGGAATTTTCAGATATTTTAAGAGATTTATAAGAATTGCGAGGGATTTTATGGAATTGGACGACTTTCAAGTGATTTTTTACGAAATTCACAAGTTTTTTGGATTTTTGAAAATTATTTAGTGAAATTTTTAAGGAATTCATGGAATTTTAAAGGAATTCATGAAATTTTAAAATATTTTTGAAAACTTTTAAATATTATAAGCTTTTAAATCCTTTAAAATTACTTTTAAAAATCAAAATTTTTTAAATTCTTACATGCTTTTTAAAATCCTTTAAAATTCCACGAAAATATTTATAATCCCTTAAAATTTCTTCCAAGTTTCCTAAAATCCTTTAAAATGTAACGAAAGGTTTTAAAATCCCTTAAAATATATAAAACTCTTTCAAAATTTTTCAAAACTTTTCAAAATTCCCTAAAATTCCACAAAAAAATGTATTTTAATCGTTTTTATGAATTTTTAAGGGATTTCAAGAGGTTTTTAGGAGATTTAAGAAATTTTAACGTATTTCGAAGGTTTTCCTGACATTTTTTGCACCATTATTTTGTTTTTCTTTTTTCAACTTCAAGTCATTCAAAAACCAATCAGGTTTCCAACAATGTATGCGAGATGTATGTTAATGGAAGTACTCTTACAAATTAATGAATTTTTCTGAAGATATACTATGGGAAATTCTGTAGATATTTTTTACAGTGTAGTGTAGTCCAAATCATAAAACTTTTAACCATTTTCGAACGACCAGCGAAAGTTGAAGTTTGCACTTCAGCAAGGTGATGGATGCTTTAATGTTTTATGACACCTATAGTGCCGATATCGGACTGACTGCATGTGAGGCGATAAACGCTTAAAGAGCCTTCTTCTGTTCGCTCGATTTCTCGAGAAAACGGAAGCCTCCATTCTTTTGAAAAAGGATTTGAACGTAAAAGTTTACGCCATTCTCTGCGAGTGTGAAAAAAAGTAAAAGAGCGTCGCATACGACCGCAGTTCTATAATGTACGTGACATTTCTGCTCGAAACCTAGAGGAACTTGAAGAACGGAGTAGATCTATGGGTAGACCCTGCTTGGTCTATTCAATGAAACATATATATATATAGTCACCAGATTCGATGGGATCGTTGATCGGTGATTGACGACCAGCACATGCTAGGTACCAAGATAGGTACATGTACGTACATAAACTCGAGAAGATAGCTGGGTCCATATTCCAGTTCCAAGAGAGTGCCAAGGGTGGTGCGGGCGGGAAAAGCTGGACTGGGTGATGTGGCGATCCTGTGGGAGTGCTCGAACCGTGATCACGTTGTTAACCCTCCCACAACCTTATATCTTCGATCACATACCTTCCCTAATGTACCTACGTATGTTTGTTCCCATGCGTCTGTAAACCACTTTTCTTTAAATCTGACGTTTTGCTTCAGGGTGTCTATTGCCGGAAAAACCGGGAATACGCCTGGAATTTTTTTTTAATCCCGCAATTTTCCTCAAAAACCTACTTTTATAAACTATTTTTGTTTTCTACCATAGCAAATAATGTCTACCAAAGAAATAAGTTAATACACTTCAGTTATTGTTTCATATTTTATAATTTGATTGAATAACTTAGTTGCTCAAAATTAAGTTTGATTAGTAGTTGAGTAAATACTTGCAGTATTATACATATAACTTTTATAATTTATTGAACAAATTTTAGAAACTTTCCAAAGATTTCGAAGGATTATAAATAATTTCCAGGTATTCTCTGAGATTCTCTAGGTTTTTAATGATTACAAGAAGTTTTGGATAATTATAAAGGATTTTAACAGATTTTTAAGGAAGATTAGGGAATTCAAAGAATTTGTAAGGAATTCTAAGGAATTTTGAAGGACTTAAAAAGATTGTAAAAATTTTAAGAAATTTTAATTTTTCAAAGTGATTTTAAGGGATTTTAATGTTCCCCATGGAATGTTAAATGTTTTCATGAGATTTTTTATGAATTTTTAAAGATTTTGTGGAATTTTCAAAAGTTTTTGAAAATTTTAAACAATTTTTTAGGTATTTCAAGGGATTTTAAAGTTTTTTCGTGGAATTATAAAGGATTGTAGGAAACTTGTAAGAATTTAAAGAAATTTTTATTATTTTAAAGTGATTTTAAAGAATTTTAGGGGAAATTTTTTCAAAAATTGTGAAAGACTTTTACGTATTTTAAGGAATTTTAAATTTTTTCATGAAATTTTAAAAATTTTTGTAAAAATTTGATATACGCCCAGGCGCAAAGATCCCCAACGACATTGCTACCTCGGAATTAAATGTAAATAAATAAAAAAGCTAGAATTAAAATAGAATTAATTTAGGGAAAAGTAGAAATAATCTTCGCCTCAAAATACTCAGACTTAGGTCTGACTACCGCGCGGCGAAGACAATTTCTACTCACTCGGGTAAAACATCGCGAATGGGGACTCAGAAGCGCGGGTATCGAGGAAACGTCCTCTGCGCATCTCCCACCGAAAGAGTTCTTCCCTCACCATCCAAACCCTTTAGGCCCCAAAGATATAAAAAGGCCCGCACGACGAAAAATCGTCAGAATGGTTGGAGGCGGATTCCGCCTCTTGACCAGCTGAACTCTCCGGCATACCGGTAGTTTTCAGCACAACGCCTGACTGGCATACCAGTAGGTGCATCACCCGGACGGCATAC